>JAWQRO010000237.1:0-47183 GCA_033557835.1 Helochares maculicollis
TGGTCGTCCAGTTGAAGTTGATGACGTCCTAATCAAAGCAATAATCGATTCGAATCGTCACAGTACAACACGTGAGATTGCAGAGAAGCTTCATGTATCACATACATGCATTGAAAATCACTTAAAACAACATGGCTATGTTCAAAAACTCGATACATGGGTTCCTCACGAACTGAAAGAAACGCATTTAACGCAACGCATTCACAGCTGCGATTTGCTAAAGAAACGTAATGAAAATGATCCATTTTTAAAACGACTGATAACTGGCGATGAAAAATGGGTTGTTTACAACAATATCAAGAGGAAAAGATCATGGAGCAGGTCAGGTGAACCAACTCAATCAACATCAAAAGCTGATATTCATCAAAAGAAGGTTTTGTTATCCGTTTGGTGGAATCACAAAAGAATTGTCTATTTTGAACTCTTAGCACCCAACCTAACGATCAATTCTGATGTCTACATTGAACAACTAACGAAATGAAACAATGCAGTTGAAGAAAAGCGACCCGAATTGACAAATCGAAAAGTGTTGTATTCCATCATGACAATGCAAGGCCACACACATCTTTGGTCACTCGGCAAAAATGATTGGAGCTTGGTTGGAATGTTTTGCCACATCCACCATATATTCCTGATCTTGCTCCATCTGATTACTTTTTGTTTCGATCTTTACAAAACTCCTTGAATGGTAAAAAATTCAATAATGATGATGGTGTCAAATCGTACCTGATTCAATTTTTTGCTAATAAAAACCAGAAGTTTTATGAACGTGGGATTATGATGCTGCCTGAAAGATGGCAAAAGGTCGTTGATCAAAATGGGTAATACATTACAAAATAAAGTTATTTAGCTCCATGAAAAAATTGTCTTTGTTTTCTAAAAAAAAATCCGCAATTACTTAGTTGCCAATCCAATATTTTGGATCTATACAAATTTTCGAAGCTACTGTGCTCTCATCATAGTTAATGTAGCTGCCCAGTAGGATTTTGGAACTAATAATTC
Source organism: Helochares maculicollis (assembly GCA_033557835.1). Taxonomy (NCBI): domain Eukaryota; kingdom Metazoa; phylum Arthropoda; class Insecta; order Coleoptera; family Hydrophilidae; genus Helochares; species Helochares maculicollis. The sequence goes on from JAWQRO010000237.1 coordinate 1,003, forward strand.
CATACCAAATATTGGTATTGGTCCTGAATAATGCATTTGGTTCTAGTTTGGACATTATTTAGTGTCCAGAAGTCCAGAACGATCATTAATGATTCTTCTTGATAGAATAGGATAAGCAAGTCCTCTCAATTATTCTTGGCAGCCAGTCTATCTTTCACTGTGACTAAGTTTGTCTGTCATATTCCAACTCCACAGTAATATCTCCCACTCTGCCAAGCTCTAGCATCTTCCAGACTCTTACAAATCTTTTCGTATATAACTTGTGTAAGGTATAGCCTTAAAACCTGAGCAGGTTAATATTTCTAGAATAATTTTGGCATTTCAGGATTTTCACAGTCGTTGATGTAATCTTCAACTTCGATCCGACGGTGCTAACACCACTGCATCACTTACGATTTGTTACGATGATTCGTCACCCTTACTCTAAGACAGTCCCATGGACCACTCACAGTACCCAGAACGTTATCTTCCTTCCACTAGGCTCAAGTGTAAAATGGGCATTTCTTTGCATCCTCTTTAAAACAGAAAAATCTCCCTTACTCTTAGATTTATTTAAGTAAAACGAACACTGGGGAATACGTGAAGTGAAACACTCAAGGAAGTATATAATCATTTATTTCTATTAATTTTTTCAATACATGTCAGTTAGGTAAATGCAATTTTTGTAAACAATTTAAACACCAACTTTTCATATAAAATATCTAAAAATCATAATGAAACGTAAAAACATCAACAAATAAATAGTTACGTAATAGTATCAAATATCATATCCACGTGCGCGGAACGCACGACGAGAGAGTGACAGAGAAAAAGAGAAGAATCAGCTATAAACTAACAATTCAAAATTCTCCTGCATTTTGAGCAACACAGCAAGCAGCTTTTTGCAGTCAACTATAAACCATAAAAAAATTTATAATTTTAGACCGATCATCAGATATCGTTTATTTCGTCATTTTCTTTTAGACTCTAAACTTACTCTCACTTGAATTTTATCAATAAATAAATATTTTTTATATTCTTGTTTATATTAATTAGCCTATTTACTATTTTTAGTTTTCTATCTGATCAATTAAATTAGTATTTTTTTTATTATTTAAACATTTTTTCATCATCCAGTTTCTTTTGAATATATTATACTAAAAGACATTAAGCAGCCCTATTAAGAAAGTCCTGACTTTTCCTCAATTGCAAAAAAGTTAGGACTTCCGTAACTCCGCACGAATGACTTTTCTTCCTTAAATTTGGTCAATAACACTTAAAAACTATTACAATAATACTTTGGTAATGGAATCTCATATATTTGGCAACAATGACTACTATACTTATAGAGTTTTTAATTTTTCACATCGCTTTTTTAAAGAAAAAATACTACACCGTTCCGTGGAACACGCCACGAAACCTCTATTTTAAATTTCCTTTTTGTTGTTACTTATTTAATAATATATTAAATATATAAATACCTATATAAAATAATCTAATACACATTTACAAATACTGTTTTGGTTTTCTGTTTAAAATTATTTTTAGCGACTACAAATTTAAGTTGTTCTGCCTCAATTTTTGTTTGTGTGTTTATTTGTAGGTTTCTTCACGGTTATTATAACCTACCAAGGTTTAGCCTCATATAACACAGAAGAGGCGAGCAAGCTCTTGCTTAAAATATATCTGTTACCAAGATATCTTGTTGCCAAGAAATTCTTAGCGTTACATTTTTGATATGGTAACATTTTCTGCCTGGCATTGGGGAGTCGTTGCTTGATTGCAATTTCCATGACATATTTTCACCAGAATGTGTACCTATTCGTTTGGTCAGACGTTCATGGCATAGAACAGGGGTTTTGGATTTGTCGGGGGTGGGTTGATGGGTGAGGTAGGTGACGTCATGGTGCTTGTACTCTGAGCCAAAACAGCTGAGTCTTGCGGAGAGACGCTTGCCGCTCCTTCAGGTACTCCTCGTTCAATGAACCTAGGTTTCGTTGGAGAGTTCGGAATGGAATCTTTTTGCCCACCGTAATCACTTGGTCTATAACCATTTAACATCTGTACACTGTGCTGGCTCTCACTGTCCGTTAATGAAATGCTATCAGCTGGGGGGTACCTAGGTCCTGCTGCTGGAAAGCTGTGCCTGTTCACTTTGCTTACGTATTCACCTCCTTGCCATACCACACCGTTGTGGGACGCTATTGGGCCTATCATGGGTCTGTACCTGGCATTGGGGTAGTAGTTGCAGGTAGAGATAGTGGCTGCTGGAGTTTGTGTTGATCTGGCAGTCGAAAATTGACCTGGTAATGGACTTTCACTACGGGAAGTCATTAAATGGTTAGGACCTGAGTAGGGGATCCGAGCTTTCTGAAGCATCTGGGCACTGGAGTACAGGTGTTCGTCCATCGGCTGAGCCATCCTCGGCTGATTATGGTAGATGGGGTCTATGAATCTCTTGTTAATTTGGTTTTGATTTGTAACTCTCGCATAGCATGGGTCAGTAGTCGTAGTGTAGTATGGGTTAGGAGATTGATAACCATCGATGGAGTTATAGGGTATATAAACCATAGTTTGGTGGTAGTTCTTGGAAATTTCTAAAGGCGGAGGCGACTGCGGTCGTCCGTTCCTGTTTTGCCTGGGTAATGACTGATAGTACTCACTGCAGCCACCACCAACCCTCACAACGGTTCCGTAATGGTTAATATTAGTTCTGTACGAAACCTCTCTGGTGCACCTTTGGTTTGCGCAATTTTGATAAATGCTCTCTTCTACAAGAGAAGTAGGCCGATAAGCTTGCTGCTGCGTGTAGTTTCGAGATTCCATCCTCGCCTTCATTTCTTCAGTCACGTTAGCGTATTGATATGGCATATTTTGATTAATGTTTCGAAGTTTGGCATTATCGACCCCTGGCAAGCCTGTTTCTGAATAGTATGGCCACGAGACAGGATTTGGTGCTGTTCTAGGAGGAGTGTTATTGGGAGGTTGAAGTTGATTCTGGATCTGCTGGAGAATTTCATTTGTTGTGCCGAATCTTGGTTTAATGCCTCGCACACTTGGCCGTTTATTGAATCCATAATCATCATGTTCATCGTCTTCCTCATTGGTATCCGGCTGATATTTCTTTTTGATCCTCTCTATTCGGCTTGCGTCTTGCTGTACAAACATTGCCAATTCATCTCCTGATTCTGAAGCAGACGGTGTGCCTGCTAAGACATCAGGAGCGATTCGTTTGCTTTCTTCTTCCTCGTTCTTCAGACCTTCATCTATATCTTCTAAGCTGTACTCCGTTCCTACAGAGCTGGCCATTGATATTCGTTCGCCTGGATGAGTATTCATGTGGTAATAATAGTCATCGGATGTCGCAGTTCCTCCAACGCAGGCCGTAAGGGGAGCTAGGGTCGACAAGAATTGTTTTCGCGGCTCTCCACTGTTCACTTTAGCAACTGGGGGATGCGGCTCTAGGAACTCCTGGGGGCCACCGAGGTCGGGGGCGTGACCGAGCGGTAGTTTGGCACCTTCATTGATGAGATTATTTTGGATGTCGGGTTTATCCCTTTTGGCAAATAGATCTGTTATTTTCTTGTATGTGGAAGACACCGATGAAGAGTTGGAGCTCGCTGTCGATGATGATGACGGGGAGAAGCTTTTGTCTTGGGTTCTGCTGATTTGGGGCTGGTTGACGATTCCTTGTACTTCTGGGGAGTTGCGAGCTTCTTCTCCTGGAGGGCTTACCCTGGAAATGTAGTTTCATAAGTATATGTTGGGGGAATTATACAAGTGAAAAGTTTTGATTTTTCGGAGACTCAAAACAATCTTATTTTTAAAAGTATCACCCTGAATTTAAGGGTAAATTTTATACATGTTATAGCGAAAATTTAATATGCGAGGTAAGCAGCCCAATTTCGATGGATTCACTCTGTTAAGCGTTGTTTTTTGTTCTCAGTTTTAAAGAGTAACCAAGCGACAGAATAATGCATGCATTTGATATCTGTGAATGTTAACGTATGTCCAGTAAATGAATATAAACTTTTTCTACTTGATTTTTGGTACTGATCTGGGCAACTACAAATTCAAATGTAATAAACTCAATTTTGTGTACTTAATAAAATATTACCAAACCTTTATCGAGTTTTCAGAATATCAATAATTTGTCTTTCATTCTGTTTCAATATTTAACGTTCCTTCAGAGTGATAGTATATGTGAGAGCAATTCTGCGGTCGCCTATTTACTCTGAATGAGGATGAAGCATCGAGGGATGTACGTATAAAGATCAAACGCAAAAGTTTCAAGAGGGCAGATAAATATTTAGAGAGTCCTGAATGATTAAAAGGGATCTCCGTTTTTTGGCTACTTCGTTGGTATTTCGCTATTTTGAATGCAACATCTGAAGTGCTATAATTAAAAAAGAATCGATGTTAAAGTGGAATTGAACTCACCTGGCTGGAATTTCAGACTCCGACTCCACATTATCATCGACATCACACGTGAGCTGCTTAATTCGTTCAACTAGAGAGTTATCAGTCTTTTGCACTTGCTTCCTAGTCTTAGGTTCATATCGTATCAACGACCTCCTCAACGTATTCCTTTCTATGGCCCGCTTTATCGATTCATCAGTCTCGCCACTTTGGATTATCTGCGGTAACTTGGACCGTTTCGCCTCCTCAAATGCCCTTAACGATTCCGCGGTCACCAAGTATTGCTGTACGGATTCTTCGTCACCGGGTTTGGCAACAAGAGGTTTCGTACAAGGAAACAACTGGCGAACCGCCGAATTTGGTTTTAAGCTATTATTAGATATTAAAACATGGTTGCCAAGCTTAAAGGTCAGCATCATTTCTGTGGCTTCTGGAGAAACGGAATTGTTGCAGGCGTCGGTAGCTTTCACCTCCAGGCTGTCTTCTTGCTTGTGAGCTTCCGAAGAAGGTTTGTCCGGAGCTCCGTCGCAGCTATCTCTCTTGTCACCGTCAGATTCGATGAAGCGAACCGATCTTTTACTGCCGCCCTCTTCATCCGAGGTTGCGCTGGACTCGGCATTCTGGAATGAAGAACAACATCTTATTAATTTCGTTTTCCAATACTTTATGTAAAATAAGTGCTATCACTTATTATAGACATTTGAAAATTGGTATGCAAATTCTCCTCTAAAAGCAACGTAGCTCCGCTAAATATTTTTCCACAAGTCATCAATAATTTTCAAATTTAGTCTATGACTAATTTTGTAGCATATCCACTTTTTCGAAATAATATAAAAAATAGTTTTACATTTCCGCATTAAGTTCATTTTTACCAGTTTTGGTATGTTATCTCTGCCTGTGTGTACATGTAAACACGATACCGTTTGAGATAGAGCTATGAAATTTAGTAAAAGGCTGTTATCGCCGCACCACCTTACCAGGAATGTGGGACAACCGGAAGTGTCTGATTACGTGCAAAGTTTTGGCATTTTTTTACGTAAACTAATGCCAACAGCATAGCTTCTTGTAACAACAAGTGGAGTCATTATAGTATATGATACAAGGTCTTAGTTAAAACTCTTAACAGCGGAATAATTCTAGATGTTAAAAACTTAGGTTGACACTCTTAATTGAACAGCGAACTTTGACGCGGCTCCGCCGGAGGCGCAGCTTACACGTCTTACAGATGTTGACTTTCTGAATTAATCATATTTTTATGTCGAGATTCGATTGGAGTCCATGGAGTAAACGAATAAATAAAATCAGTATTATTCTAGAACAGTTTTGCAAATGATATAACGAGTACTAATTTTATTGGCTACAGATTATTATAGAAGGAACCTCAACTCTTGATGTTAAAAGCTTAGGTTGACGCTTTTAATTGAAGAGCGAAGCTCGAACCGGCTGCGCCGAAGGCGCAGCTTTAACGTTTTATAGGTGTTAGGTGTTACTTTCTAGATTAAGCGTAGTTTTGCATCGAGATTCGATTATAGTTCCGAATTCAAAAGAATAATCAAAATTAAAATGAGTTGAGGATCCTTCTATAATAATCTGTAGATAACAAAATTAGTAATTGTTAAATCATTTGAAAAACTGTTGTAGGATAGCAAGCAAATCTCGACATATAAATATGGTTAAACCAAAAAATTAACAACTTCAAACCATGTAAGCTGCGCCTTTGGCGCAGCCGATTCGAGCTTCGCTCTTCAATTAAGAGCGTCAACCTAAGATTTTAACATTCAGAAGCGTTTTGCTAATAAAAGTACCAACCTTTTATAAAATTAGTCTTAAATATTTATATGAACAACAGCATGGCTTCATGTATTAATAAATTGAGTCGTTATGGGATATAATAAATGGTCTTAGTTAACTCTATTAGTAACAAAATGTTACTGGAACCTAAGTTGACGCTCTTAAGCGGAATATTTCTGGTTGTTAAGAGCTTAGGTTGACGCTTTTAATTGAAGAGCGAAGCTCGAACAGGCTGCGCCGAAGGCGCATCTTATACGTTTTATAGGTATTAGGAAATAACGTTACTTTCTAGATTAAGCGTAGTTTTGCATCGAGATTCGATTGTAGTTCCGAATTCAAAAGAATAATCAAAATAAAATTGAGTTGAGGATCCTTCTACAGTAATCTGTAGCTAATAAAATTAGTAATTGATAAATCTTTTGAAAAACAGTTCTAGAATAGTACTGAACTAACATTGATTTTGTTTCTTCGTTTGCTTCATGAACTCCAATCGAACCTCGACTAAAAAATATAATTAATCCAGAAAGTTAACATCTTCAAAAGGAGTAAGCTGCGCTTTCGGCGCAGCCGTTTCGAGCTCTGCTCTTCAGTTAAGAGCGTCACTTTGAACTTCTAACATCCAGAAGAATTTTTCTACAAAAAGTCTCAGTAAACCTTTAATTAAAATAAATTAAAATAATTGCATGCACTACAGCATTGGTATAGGTATTAACAAACTGTGTCATTATGGAATATAACAAAATGTCTTAGTTGACTCTTTTTGTAACTAAGTAAGAATGTTAGTGGAAGCTTCGGATGATGCTCTGAATAGCGGAATGTTTCTGAGCGTTAAAAGCTTAGCTTAGCGCTTTTAATTGAAGAACAAAGCTCGAATCAGCTGCGCCGAAAGCGCAGCTTACACATTTCACAATGTTAGAAAATATCTTTACTGACTAGATTAGGCGTAGTTTTGCATCAAAATTCGATTGTATTTCACGATTCAAACGAATAATAAAAACCAGATTGAATGGAGGATCCTGCTATAATAATCTATAGCTGACAAAATTAGTACTCCTTAAATCATTTGAAAAACTGTTGTAGAATAGACGCTCTTAATAGCATAATATTTTTAGATGTTAAAAGCTGAGGTTGACGCTTTTAATTGAAGAGCGAAGCTCGAAAAGGCGCAGATTATACGTTTTAGAGTGATAAAAGATAGCTGTACTTTTTAGATTAAGCGCAGCTTTGCATCAAAATTCGATTGTAGTTCACAAATCGAAAGAATAATCAAAATTAAATTGAGTTGAGGATCCTTCTATAATAACCTGAAGCTAGCAAAATTAGTAATTGTTAAATAATTTGAAAAACTGTTCTCGAATAGTACTGAACGAAGTTTGATTTTGTTTCCACTTTTAAATCAGGGACTACAAGCAAATCTCGACATATAAATATAATTAATCCAAAAAGTTATGATCTTCAAAGCGTGTAAGCTGCGCCTTCGGCGCAGCCGATTCGAGCTTCGCTCTTCATTTAAGAGCGTCAACCTAACCTTCTAAAATCTAGAAACATTTTGTTACTAAAAGTCTCAGCAAACTTTTAATTAAATTAGTTTAAAGGTGTTGTGTAAACAACAGTGTTCCTTCAGGTATTAACAAATTGAGTCGTTATGGAATATAATAAAAAGTCTTAGTTGACTCTCTTAGTGACAGAATGTCCTTTTCAAGATTTACCTTATTTTTATATCAACAGTCGATTGGAATTCACAGTTTCAAAAAATAAAGGCAACCGGATTGAGTAGAATATTATACCTGTTTTTGAGATAAGTTGAAAGTACGACCACGCTAGCAATTGTTTATTATGAATAATCATAATTTTATGACAAAATTCGATAGTAGTGAGCTAGTCAAAATGATAAATACAATCATATGGAGGAAGCTACTGCCGTTAGTTTGCTTGTAATTTATTATTACATTTTTTAGGAAATGTGAAGTCACTCCATATTTTTTAAAAGTACAAGTTCAATTGAAACGTAAGTGCAAAGTTTATGTACTCATACGAGAAAAGTAAAGCTACCGGTGTTCCAATAAAGTCGAAATTGAATACATATAAGAATTTTATGGCATTTCATTTCGTTACAAAATTGCATTCAAATATGTCTTTTACAGACACAAGTTTACTTAAAAACGTTCTCAATTATTGAAACCAAATGGTAGGAGTTTCTCTGACAGTTGATGCCAACAGCAATATTTCGTGTTTTTAGCACTGAAGTGTTTTCAAGTACCTACTAAAGTAAACGTAGATGTTTCCAACAGGTGACCAATTGTCGATACATAAAATTGAGCGTTTATGAAACACTGTCGAGGAAGAAAAGTGTTTCTTTAAACTGTACTTGTCACTACAATGCTTTCAGACCGTTGAAGACCGGTTAATGCAAAATGGGATACTCCAGTTTGTTCGCTAGAAGTAATCGATGAAATATAAAAAAACAACTGGAAACAGCGCATCATTTTTCATTACGACCTGCCAGCTTTCGGACAGCACGTCGAGCTATTGGCGTGAAGGGTAAAATATCGAATTAATGTCTCATTGACCATATTCACCTGATTTATTACCTCTTTTTGTTTTGTCATTCCCACCAGAGACAAAGCGTTTCAAGAAATGTCTAAACGGATAGAGTGGCGAATTGGAGAGAATATTCCAAAACTCTTTTAATATTTGTGAAGTCAGCAACCCTCCTGGATATATCGGTCAATAGCTTTATTTAAATTAAATATTTTATATATTTTAAATATATACAAAAAAAAACTAAGATGATCCTCAGGATATATTCCAAGCACTTAAATTACATGTACCACAAATGCTTCAATTCATAATGCAAATTTACTAGTTTTTCTTGCCTCGACCATTTATATGGAAAGAAAATAAATAACAAGAGATATATTTCTCTGAAGTTTTAGGCGTAAAGAAGGTAAGGGGGATAAATTTTCGAAATGTCAAGCAGGATTATGTAAAGCTTAAGCGTTGCCCTTATCAGAAAGGAGGCGAACTGTAGAAGACACGAAAATACGTAAACATTGATTATGAGTGAGCCGTTCGAAGGGCGAAGGGAGTATTGCGTAATATTTTAGCACGTGCCCACCTTAGATTATATTGATTTTGGAAAAATGCGTCTGAAATTTTCAAGATAAATGGTTTGGACGTAAATGTTTCTCCCATCAAAATTATTATTCTTAGGTGACATTTTCTGGCGGCGACACTTCAAAGTTACACCCGAGCTGATTAATAGTGAAAATCTGCCCGGAAAGACAAGAAAAAACTTTGCAAACTCGGTGTAAGTTTGAAGTCTCCATAGTAGTTAACTAGATTACATCAACTTATTCATCGCACGAATTTCCGCCTTGGTATTTAAAATCCATTTGCCTGCCTTCGCTTTCAATTTCTTACACTAATACATCATGTATTGTATGACCACGTTCAAAGTAACATTCGAGAGCGTTTCCGATTCAGGGAAAATCGTATGATTATGAAGCTCTCCTGTTACCCCTTTCTACCAGCAGTAGGGCTTGGGCGGTTGAGAGCCCCGTCCCATATTGCCCAGGTAATGGTCAACGGATAAACGAAGCCATGGTGAGAGAATCAAATCGGATTTCACGTGGGCTGCTAAATGTACTACGTGCATTATAGATGATGACATTCATCAGGGGCGAGCGTGGGAGCAAAAACGAGATACATATTCACTGTCATAGCCAGTTGCATTACCCTAGATAAACACTCGTCGGACGAAATGTGTTTGCGGAGGGCAAAATCTAGTTGGGCCGTAGTTGACAAAAGAGAAGCGCAAAATATTTGTCGCTTAGTCGGCTCTGAATGAACGGGCGAAACAAAAGCCAAACGATTGTGTAAGTTGAAAGTAATGTCGGTTCAGCGTTTGATGGAGGTTTGCGTTTGTTAAAATTGAATGAACCTTACACCCTGTTGAAATCGGCAGAGTTATTTCGTGAAAAATTTACTTGATAAGATTGGGATATCGGGTTCAGTTGCATAAAATTTTAGCGACGTTTTGCCATGGTTTAGTAATAGAGGTTTTATTGAGCATGCCTCTCTTCGCTCTTCAATTGATTTGTTTAAAAGATCGCAGGATACCATGTTTGGGAGCAAACAATGTCTAATTGATGGCTATTTTCTATGCAGACGTTAAAGAAAATATTAGGGGGACCGGAAAGTAATGTCGTTTCTGCCCTAGTCGATATTTGATTGGCATTTGGTAGCTCATTGCGTACTTGGAAGGCGTGTCAAAGAGATTTTGAGGTTATTGTATCATATGTGCTTCTGTATAATTAAGTATTAGACTTTTTTTGCACTTTGGGGTGAAATGGCCAGACAAATACCAGAAGGGCATATCCGGTATTGTATGCTTTTTGAGTTTCGCAAGGGTAATACCGCAACTGCTGCGACTAAAAACATTTGCGATGTTTATCCAAGCGCATTGAACGTTCGAAATTGTCAAAGATGGTTCTCCTAGTTCAGATCAGGCAATTTTGATCTCTCGGACGCCCATCGATCAGGAAGACCAACAACATTAGATAACGACGTTATTGCTAAGGGCAAAAGTGGAAGCAAATCCATGTCAAACAATTGAGGAACTTTCAAACAGCCTTAACCAACCTTGGTCAACCATCCAAGTATATTTGCCGCAGATTGGGAAAATAAGCATTGCTGGTGTTTAGGGCCCCCATAATCTATCCGAACAGAATAAAGCCAACCGGTCCATCACGTGCAAAGTATTGCTTCAACGGCATCGTACAGATCCGTTTTTTGATTGCTTGATCACAGGAGACGAGAAATGGGTCCTGTACGACAATCCGAAAGGCAAAAGGCAGTGGCTCGGCCGAAATGAATTACCGCGAACTGCTGCAAAGCCGGGTTTACACCCCAAAAAGACACTCCTGTGTGTTTGGTGGAATACACGCGGAGTTGTTCACTTTGAAGTGTTTAAACCTGGACAAACTGCTAATGCAGATGTCTTTTGTGAACAATTGGAACGAATAAACCGGTCTTTGATTGAAAAGTATCCGGAAATAGTCAACAGAAGAGGAGTTACTCTGCAACATGACAACGCAAGACCGCAGTGTGCAAAACGGACCTTAGACAAAAGTAACGAATTATGGTGAGAGGTACTGCCTTACCCACCATATTCGCCCGATATTGCACCCTCGGATTACCACGTATTCCGATCACCGCAACATTGTCTTAGTGGCAAAAACTTGGAAAATTTTGATGATGTCCAAAATGCTATCTCGACATATTTTACAGAAAAACCGATTGATTTTTACCGCTCCGGCATTGAAAATTTGTATACTATATGGCAAAAGGTTGTTGATAACGATTATTATTGTTGATTAGAAATTAATACTTGTTAAAGATGTAATCGTGTGAATTTAACTCAAGAAAACGACATTACTTTCCGGTCTCCCTAATAGTATACACCTATGGATTTAAATCCTATCTTGGCGAGTGAATTTTTGGGTCTAAATTCAATATGTGACATCATTTTTAAATATCTGTACTAACCATATAAATATGAACACATAATCGTAGTTATCTTAGTTAATTGTGCCCTTTCTAATAATAGGTTTCTAGTTTATCATAGGCCTACAACTACATATCTAAAATATACATCTGTCTTAAGATTAACTTATGCAATCCATATTTGTCCACTCTTTCTCTAAGGTAATGTTTCCCACTTTTATGCCTTTATGAATCCTCTTTTATCTTTGAAACAATGTAATAATCCTTCTATTAAGTTTTTTTCCATATTGAGTAATAGTTCACCAGGTGCTACATCATAAACATAAAACATCCGACTAAACTTGAACCTTCTTTGGACAGCACTTCTATCACGTAGAATCAGATACGAACATAATGAACATAATGAATGTCAAATATATAAGAGGGCAAATGTAATGGATGATAAATCAAAAAAAGAGAGAGAGAAAAGAAACATTAATACTTTCCAAGTTCTCACAAAAAGCATTGAGTTCATTTGATTTTCTTAATAGTCTTCTTTGTTCAGAAAACAAGTCAGAAAATTTTACTGCCATTGATTTTCTACATGCTTTACGAACACCTAAAGAATTAGACACTAAAGAAAGATCTTGTAAAACCCTCGTACATTCAGACATTCCAGACTTAGAACTAACCAAAAAGGCCACAGTATAATGAAAAAAAATTAAGATGTAATAGCCCACTCGTTTAAGAACACCATTAAGAAGTCAGTTTAAAACATTGCAGCACACCTGTAAATAACCAATCACTGTGTCAAAGCTTTATAGAAACACTTAATTGTAAGTTAACTTAAATTGGAAGTATGTTATAAAAAAGCTATATTATTAAGTATATTTAGGGCATTTTCATGTTAATTTTTTTAATATTGCACTTCTAATTTATCAATATATTTGAGGGAAAGCAATACTACGAAGTTTGCTACACAGTTCTTATCTAGTTCATCTAGTTGAATGGCTAAAGGTGGATAATTAATTAATTAATTTTCTGCAAGTTCATTTTCAATTAGCATAAATGAGAAATTCTTCATCCTGTGTCACTATTTGCTTAAAAAAATTGATATCCACTTTAAAGAGCAAATCACAACTGTCAATGGGGCTTATCAAATATTTTTGCATCGTTAAATGGTGGGGGAGGTTTAAACAATTTCTGTAGCATTGCTTTCCTAAAATGATTGTGGATAGTGAAATTTGACTCGTTAAAATTTCTGCAAAAATATGTGTTGTACATAGGATGTATTATCGATCACTGCTCTCTTCATATGCAGTGAAACTACCCGGCAGTTATTGAACGATTATTTTGTTCCTTATTTAAAAGCATATAAAATTTTTTAAATACTAACACATCTAAAAATTTGTTTTCCAAATACGTCTGTAGTAATGTTTTTGATTTGTGTCATTTGTCATGGTCCTGCTATATTCCTTATGCCACCTATCAAATGTCGGCAAGAACTTTCTATACCGCCCCAATATATTGTCTACTAAGAAGCGGTTTCACTGCTTTTAGTAAAAACTTTACTGCAGATTACACAAAGCTGTGGAGCTTCTTACTTGTGTCGTCATATTTTAACATACTCACTTTATTCTCTCTGTCTAACTTCACCTGTTTTACAAGGCCTGATTATCAATTAATAATTACACAGATATATATTAATTATTGATATATTCATGAGGAGTACATCACTTAACATACAAATGACAATAATCATAAAATAATCCACTCGTTAATTACAAGGCTCAGCAGAGAAGTTTATAAAGGAGGTTTTGCTCTCTCAATTCCTAGCTGTGAACTAAGGGGGACTTTCTTTAAATTCTGTATGCAATTAAATGTGCATGCTTGTGTGTTAACCATCTTAAATATCAATCATTATTAAAAAAAACTAACAGAAATTATATTTTTTGTACTTATGTTTCTTTGGTGATTGAAAATTGCATTATTGCAATATTAATCATGCAAACATCTGCACACCTCAACCTTAAGGGTTTCATAATGTACTAGTTGTGTACTACTGCTCTAAGGGGTTTCAGGAAAAAACATTTGTAAATAGATATTCGGCAATACTGAACTAGGTGTCCCATAAAAGTGCTAGTTGAAATTCGAAAGTGATCAAAGATCATTGTAACCATTTTAATTAAAGTTCAAAATATATAGATCTGAAAGACCAATCATAAGGATCATTTGGATATAAAATCTCGTAAATGGCTTACTATTACAACCAACGATAGTAGGTAAAGTTTTAATTTACAAAGCAAAATTACACTTAAAAAGAAAACTTTCACTTACCAGACCGTTGTCGAATGTGAAAATTCCTACATCCCGTCCATGATGTATATGATTTCTTCGCATAATAGGATTTGCATAGTTCTTTACCCATATGCCAGCAAGAGCATTTCGACTAATTTCATTGTCTTCATAGGTACCTTGAGCATAGTCAGTAACATATAGACCTACATTTTCACAATCACTTATATCACAATGTCGAATAACTGGGTTAGCTCCAACCCCACTCACACATACTGCAGCACCCACTATAAATAAAACAACAATTATATTGTGCAAATAATGTTTAGAAATATTCAATAATCAGAAAGACATCTAATAATAATAAGATGAAGTGAAATGCTAATATTCATAAATTGCTAGACTATAAAGTATTATAGCAAATATAGAGAAATAAAACACTTATAATAATGCAAAGTTTTAAAAAGTTACTCACCAACCGATGTGCTTCGTATAATACAATGATCAACTGTTGGACTACAATTTTCCCCGACTTCTAAGCAGTAATGTTTGTGATGAGGAACTGTCGATGTAACGTCGGGTGAAAATTTAAGTGTTAAGTGACCAGCATAAGCTTGTTTTGCTCCTTCGACAAACATAACTGTTGATTCTGATTCTCTTTCTAAGATCACCGATTCAGCTACATTACCAGGCGCAGCACCTTTAATTAATTTTATTTACAGCTAATTTTTTGAACTAATTAATTCATTAAAATGTAATGCATACAATTTGACCAAAATTTTAAACATATTTCAATTTTACAATCATTCTATTTTGTGAACTGTCTCACAACCTATTAGAATAGAATTAGAATCTCATATAGAATCGATTGTATTACACTATATTTATCATACTACTCAAAATTATACAATTTATTTTATAATTCTTAATTTACAATTATTTGTGTCTTCAAAACAATATCTTCATCATAACAATAATAAATTAATATATTTGAATATCGTGTATACTTGTACTAATACTAATCAAAATGGCATTTGCCTATGTGATAATAGATTATTTTGTCTCTCTTTATAAATAAATGTGTACAGTGACCAAAGCAGCTTTTTGTTAGCATAATTCTAACTATACTGAACATCAACGCTGAAACTGAGCACCATTAACAAGGGTAAGTATAATTCATTGATTGTACGGTTCCAGATAAGATTGTCAAAAATTCATAATTCTGGTAAAATATATTATGTATTTTGTTATTTTATATAATGTACATGCATTAATTTAATCGACATAAGTATAGATATTGGGATGATAAAACCGAAGCACTTTCTAATAACAATTGCAAATAATTGAAAACAAAAGAACAATTACAATTCAATTCTGGAGAAGATGAAAGAGTAATTAAAAACTTAAATTTCTGGAGGAGACAAAGGTTAAAGTTAACTAAAAAGATCAAGAAACTAAAATTTCAGAACATGTTTTTACAAAGTATATTCCTTTTTGACAAAACATGAGAATCATTTTTTAAATAGAAACAATTATATGCCAAAAAATCTGACAATTTCTTTACAAACATTCCACTGGCATTAAAATTGCCATCTAAAAAGAAATTTCTTGGTAAAATACTTAGAAACAAAAGCAAACTTCCTAAAATTTGCAACAAACTATAGGTCATTTATCAAAGTTGGTTTAGCATTATGATGATTGTACATCTACAGATGACTACAATAAACTAGGCAGGAATGTACTGTAACTAAATACAATACACAAACAGGTCCACTTTCATTAAGTTATTAAGAGACCTGAAACTGTTTACATAACAATATTAAATTTGGTTTTGATGGAAAAGGTGACCATTACAAGCATTTTTAATATTACGGATTTGTCTAGAATAATTGACCAGATAATTGATAAGAACACAACAGATTCTAATATGTCGAAAAACATTTTTGTTTCACATAGGTGAAAACCATGGTTGTAAATATCACATAGGACATTGCAATAATAATACCACAGATATTTGTAATATATGCAAAAAATATGTATTTGGAAAATGTACATAAAACAAAAATCTATGCATGTAAAAGTTGTGGTTTATTCTTATATATCAAAATTCATCTAATTTGACCTATTTATCATTTTTAACTACACATAAAAACTGGCAAGTCTTGGTGGAAAGAGATATATCGATTGTAATTAAATCGAGTGTTAGAATAACGAATATTTATGCATAAAATTATAAAAGCAATATTAGATAAAGAAATACATACCTATCAAAGCAATATCCGAGTCTATAACAAGAAATTCCCCACGATAGGTCCCTGCATGTAAAAATATTAAAGCTCCCTGGCTTGAACTTTCACTTGAGTTACTATTGCTGGAAACTGATCCTGCTGTAGACCCAGTGGTACTGTTGCTACCACTTCTTTCATCTGCATAATCCAAAGCACCCTGAAAGAATTATTTTCTAAGCTACTACTCATTTATAATTAAAATAATATTATTGCAGTAATGAAGTAATATTTTCACTAAGAGTATGGATACATTCATACAGCATATTGTGGAAGAATTAAGACAGACTCATTCATGATAGCATGAATTACTATTGTTTGTTAAAAAACACTACTCGGAGATAATTACCTGGACTGTATTAAAGTAAAACAAGTTACGTCCTTTGAAGGCAATGTCTTGGTATCCCTGCCGAACATGAATGCCTCGATACAATTGCCTAAATGATTCTTTCCAAGGATTGGAATATTCCGATTCTTCGGGACTTATAAATTCAAAGCGACAAGGAGCAGGGTTAAATAGTGGCAGGTCATACTCATAGACACTTTGGTACAGACGTTTCCTGAGAAAAATAAAATTTTCTGTATTGATGAGCTGTAATGGGAGTATACAAAAAACTAAGTTTTATACATACCATATTTCGGTATCATTAGCAATTGCTTGGAATCTTTTACACACTTGGCTTACACGACATAAGTCTAATTCAAGTAAATAATTAAAAATGGTGAGCAACACCTCATCAGGAAGTTCGTATTGGAGGTAATGAGCTGCAGTTGCAGTACAATCTGTTGAAAAAGAAAAGTTTAATTAGTGACTTCTTCAGATCAGATGAGAAAATTTATCTTACTTTCATAGGAAGCAGAGCAAGTCCTTCTAGGTCGTTTTCGAGCTGGCAGCATTGCTGAACTATAACCCTGAGCTGGAGCTGTTGGAGTAGCTGGTGAAGTAGGTGAACCAGCTGTAGCTGCACTTGTACTTGGTCCTGGCCCTCCTTCGTGATGGGATGGGGATTTTCTTCGTAAATCGTATGGTGAATGATGTGTAGGAACTGCCCCCCCGCTGGTTCCAGGAGAGGCAACTGAGGGCCCTCCTGAACCTGGGGCAGTGGCAAGAGGAGCTGGAATGTTTTGATTAGGGATAGGACAAGAAGGTTCACATGGTTCTGCTGTGTGCAAGGTTTTTGTATTAGTTTTATTTCGGCTTTGGTCATTTTATTTTATTATATATTAAGCTTATTCGAGTTGACCAAATCAAGCTAACATTTTGATTACATGTGGTAAAATTAACCCAATTATTTTCTATATGGATTGAGATTGGAAGCCAAGCTCAAAAAAGCCTATTATTGCATGATTGTATTGCAATTAACACAGAATTTATATCTAAATGGAACAGATGAAGTGTAGAGACGATTTGTTACTATCTTGTAAAAAATTAAGTCAAACTGCTTGAACCTCTCTTGGTAATAGGGCAGTGGAAGAATGAATAATTCAATATATATGTTTTTTTCTACTGTTTTGCTACAGGTATGATATAATTGTGTCATTGGCCATTCATGCAATTTGTCTCGTCATGTTGAAGATTACTGAGACTGATTTCCATGTTTAAAAGATTGATTTTTTACTGTATTAGCAATTTTACTTGAAACAATTTAAATGTGTTTCACTTTTGAATGGCTTTAATAAATGTAATTTGTAATGCAATGTACTTGAGAAGTTTTAAATTGCGACTATAAATAATAGTGGTAAAATCAGATCAATGTTTAGATTTCTTGTGAAAAGAAAATACATTCAGCCCACTTAGAAAGTGTAATTGTAGCATATGGAACATTTTAAACAAACAGCAATAGCTATCATTGAACAAATAGTAGTTTTTAAAATACATAATCTTGGTAAAATTCCTACTCGCTGAAGAGATCAATGATTTGCTATCTTGAAAAATATTTATCAGAGTAAATATGTGACATTCATCATGGCTAAATTTGCATATTATTGCTATTTTGTTTTGGTTAATGTGGAAATCTTGCTTTGAATCAAATGGTTAGCTTACTTTGCATTCATAATGATTCGATGAAGCACTGAAAGTTATAGGTCACTTTTGATCGTCACATTTGAAATTATTTAATAAAAGTTGACTCTGCATCATGATATAAACAAACGATAAATATTTCATACAAAAATCCACTTTACAGTTTCTGCCAAGGTTGTTTAGGAATGAGTATAAATGGAGAATTGCTTAAGCTTTCACAAAAATCCGAGGTTAGAGTAAGTGTTAAATCACAGAAGTGTTCAAGAAAGTGAAAAATTGGACAAACTAACCCAAGAGAGGGTTAATGCAATATTATATCAGATTGGGATTGTGCATCCACAAGGCAGGTATAAAGATAAGGAGCTGCGTAAAAGATGATTAAACGTTTATAAACTAACAGATGACATGAATCTTAGAAATTAATTGAAGAACACTTGGAGGATACAATAGAAAAGGGCTCAAATTCAAGATGAAAATATTCACAAGTCAGCACAATGGGAACAGTAGTAAAATTTTTATGTATTAGATGCAAGTAATAGAGGAAATCGTTATCACATACTGTCCGAACATTTCCAGTTTTGACAATAACATGTTACTGTCTGTTTCCTATGAGAAACTTAGTCTTATTCTTAAAAGGTATAGAGCTAATAAAAGTAGCCTAGATATAGGTAATTTAGATTATAAGGCATATTTTGGAAATTAACCAGTGTATTGGATATCCATAGGTCAGTTATTCAAAAATTAAGTATTTTCCTTAAGAAAGTTCGCTCATCCTTAATTGAATTTCGTTTCCCTCAATCTTCAGATTCTTCGAATTAAACATTTAAAGACAAATTACAAGTTTCAAAAAACAAAGTCTTCTTAATGTTGTTCTTAAATTGTTGTTCTAATTTTCATGTTTGATTCAAATAAATGCGAAAATGTAAATAAGTTGATAATCATTATTAATAGAAGGAGTAGGTTTATGCAGAGCATTTTGGAAATGACAATATCAGATATTTATTAAATATTATACATTCCTGAAATGGCTGTGTAAACATTCTGAAAGAATTTTGATTTCTGTAAAGATGCATTGATGATGATGAAAATGTGTAAGGTTAATTAAAAATTCAATGAGATTTAAATATGGAAAGCAAATTGAGCTCATGCTTGAATTGTGGTTCTAATTTTCATGTTTTGTGCAACTAAATGCAAAAAAACGAATAATGTTTGTCAAATCATTCTGACTCAAAGGAGCAATTATGAGCACAACATATTGGGAATGCCAATATTAATTCTTCATTGATTATCGAGTGACTAATAAAAATTTAATTAATTAAAACACAGTTTGCGTGTTTTTTATATGTGTGTTCTTAAATTTTAAGTTAAATTACAATGCCTCGAATCAGTGTGAAGTTAGCAGCGATTTCAGGTTGAAATTAAAACGTCAGTTCCAAGCGTGAAAAAACTAAGTTAACAAGAATTATCGATTAGTTGATACTGATTAATGTGGGATGTTGATAGCAGAAGTTTGCAAGTCCAATGCAAAAGAAATGGGAAGACAAAATTGTTATTATGTGAGAAAACATAAGTCTTTTGAGTTATGAAGTTTCATGTTTGGCTTAACTGATTGCAAAAAAGAATTTCTTGAAAATCATTCTGAATAGAATAGCAGTTTTGTTCGCAGTAATTTGGAAATGATGTAACATTAATTCTTGGAAGGCGGTTCAATATTATTAAAGCAATAATTGTTCGTCATGTATCTCTTAACTCATAGAAAGTTGGGCTGGAGCCATATGTTAAGCTCGACATTAAGGTAAGCCTACAGAAATTCAATGTTCTAAAATGCAGTTTATATGTAATTTTCATGAATATGCCCTTGAATTCTGAAATCATTGTAGGGAATCTTGTTGGGGTTATTAATAATTACATAGTGCAAGTTTCAAAGGACAATTTCAATTATCAAAAACCAAGTCACCAAGGAATGTTGATTCGGTGATGTTGAATATACCTGGATGTCAATGGCGCAAACTTCTGAAGGGCCAACGCAAAAGGAATGAGAAGAGAAAATGTTAATTGTATGACAAAACATTACAATTGTATACTAAAACATGATAATAAGAATATTTAGGTTTATTTGAATTAAATGTTTATTCGGTAATCACTTAATTTATTCAAGTCGATGATACTCCGAAATCTGACTTGTTGAATTTAACTTCTTTTTAAAGTCATTGTTGAAAATCGCGAAATGTATAAGGGTAAATCTGTATTTATGATCTTGAAAATATGGAAAGTTTGGGATTTGTATGTAATGTTATTTTAGTAGAAAATGAATTAAAACAGAACGAGAATGAAATATGGAAACCAATTTGGACTGATGCTGGTATGCTTTTTATCTGGTATGTGGGTTGTTCTGTTATTTTTATGTATTGAAGATGACATTTAAATAATCGTTTGGCAAATTATCTGGGGTAGGCCTAATTGGTGGCAATTTAGAGCCAGCGTAGGCGTAACTCGGTGGTTTTATGTTAGGAATTAATTATGGCATAGTTAGAAGACCAAATGATATGAAGTAGACCTGGTGTGGATCAACATTCAGGACGAGTCCAAGCAATTCGATATATGTATGTTCACCATAGGCAGACAGTCGGTCCACTTACCAGACGTTGTTCTTGAAGGTGTAGGAATCCTATTTGCACCTTTCCTTCTGGATCTTCTTACGTACGACCTAGAGGCCGTAAAAGAAGCGCTCGGCATTTTCACAAGCGCTCACACACTCGACACACAATCCTAAACAAAGGAGACACTTCTACTAACACTGGCAGCCATTTTCCAGTTCTTGGCAGTCTATAACGAAACGTCCCGGGCCAATAACAGTACTTCATGCGTAGTCACGTGATCGTTAAAATGTCAGAATGGAGCACGAATTTAATGTATTTTGTAATTGTCTAATTTCTATTGGAACATGTTTCGTGTTATCCGTTGTTTACATAGCCAGCTTGTATGTGTGGAATTCTCAGCACGACAGGTAAAAATTAGTAAAAACTTAACTAGGCGAAAATCGCGCACAGGAAACCCTCATAACAAAAGAGTTGAAGTCTTGCGGCAACTCGCCTCTCTTACCGCGCACCCCGATCACTGTGTCCTCGTTGCTTCGATACAGACTGTTCATGACGAAAGTTGGACCGTGAGAAAATTATTTTCAACTGTTTATTAATTGGTAGAACCCACCACCGCTCCGCATAAACTACAAAAATCCCATTCACGAACGGCCCAACCGGCCAGACACGCCTCTTTTAAAATTCATCGACGAGCTACATTCAAATTTTGATCGTATTGATTTAAAAATAAAATAAAAAACCCACAACATTCTGTAATATTTTCAGAAACCACCCGACTACAATAAAGAAGCGCTTCCTCAGTGTTTTTATCATGATGTTCATTTCCCCAATATTTTTATACGTCGCTATAAGTAAGGACGTACTCAAACAGGTAAAGTCGTCAATGCGCCGAAAATGAGCAAGGAATCTAAATAAATACACTGCAAACATTTTTAGAAATCCTTATGGGAAATTCTCGGTTTCAAAACTCGGGGTGTCTACCAGGCATTCATCATGCCCCTATTTCTAACAATGATCCTTTTCCTAGGACCATTGTCCATGCAAGCTCTCAATGGCTTATTAAAGGTGTACACAGGTAAACCGTAGCCTGAACAGCCCAGGTCAAATTCCTAAAATTCACCTTATGTTTCCTTCCAGAACCTATGTATTGGATAAATAATATGAAAAATTTAATTTGGTTACGAAATCACATTGTGGCTCCATTATCAGAAGAATTTACATTTAGATCATGTATGCTACCTGCATTACTCCACTGTTTTCAACCCAACACTGCAATAATCTTATGCCCCTTCTTTTTTGGAGTAGGTAAGTTCTTTCCAACAAATTTGTCATGAAATAAACGCATGCAAATAAATAAATTCCGTACAATTAATCTAAACTACATTCTAAACATTAATGATTTCCAGCTCATTTCCATCATATGATAGAACGAATCAAGCAAGGTATTAATATACGAACATCATTTTTAATTTCGTGTAAGTATACCTACTCGAATTTAAAGAAATTACAATTTAGAGTACACATTTATTCCAAGTATAAACTCAAATCAGATTATAACTGCATATTCAAGTATAACTGCATATGCAAGTATAATTACATATTAAGCATAAAACAAATTGTCGTATATCATAATACTTGTTCATATTACAAACAGATTATTAGGAAAGTATTAACAAAGCAGTCTGACAAAATCATTTTATACTAAGCGTAATATTTAAAAATATTATGCTAAGGTTAAAGATCATTCATTTTATCTAAATTAATTCAACTCATTCATTATTATCAATTAATGTCTATTGGCAGTACTTGCTAATTAATGACTACACTCTTAGAAATTGTTTTGCTGCACAGCTTTTTGTCTAATCATCTTAACTGTACTTTATGCTGAACATAACGGTATGAAGTTATGTAACAAAATACAACCAAAGTGTATGTAAAATCTTATTTCCAATATTTAAAGCCTACTCGGTATATAAGATTTAAAAAATATGGAGTCCCCTCTATATTTTTATATACAAAGAGATGAGAGCAGTAGAATTAAAAATTTTATCTACAGCCTGTTTCTAAATTAAGTTACAAAACTTAAAGGGGTAGTAGATATAAGAAATAATAAGCGATAGGTTTTTGTTTGCATTTTGGGACATAATTAGTAACCGAGATATTAATTACATGTACATGTTAAGAACCACTGTTGGAATTCCCTATGACGTCGTTGATCAAATACAGACGAATTTTATCGGTTTTTCAAAGAATCACCTTGTTTACGCTTAGTGCATCTGCATCTCAAAACTAACGAAATAATAATAAAAAAAAACCTCGTTAAAAAGAAATAAAGACGAGCGAAAAAGTTAACAGCCCTATAAATTTCAACCAGAGAGGAAAAACAAGCGCCACATGTTTGGTCAAATTGCGATCATTTCAATTTGTTTTTAATACATTATTTACTATTACGTAAGTTAGCTAAACTTTTTTTTATGCATTATTCAAAGAAAGACATATTTACTAATATGCAAATCATCTGAACTTAGTAAGCAAGAAACAAGAAATACCATCTTTTTATTGTAAGCAAGGTGATAAAAATGGAAGCGGATGCTCATAAAAAACGTAAAGCGCAATAAATGTACAACCACAGACGCAAGAGAAGCGGTGCATGTTTTTCTATTGTCGCAATAACATGAATTTGTACTATTAATTGTGATAGAAAGTGACTGTAGTTCATCGTATTTAAGTAGCTATCGAATTTTAATGATAAATAATGTCAACAAATAAGTTAGTGTGTAGTTTGCGATGGATGATTTAACCACCCTTCTTGCGGCGGTAATATAAAGCGATATTCTTTCGAGGTTATGTTCGATCTCCAGTTCAAAAAACAATGTGCACGAATAAAAATTTACGTAAATGCTTGTTTGTTCTTTTTTCTCTCTTTATGTTATTAGGACAATTTTATGTTCATGAAATAATTTTATCTTGTAATTATGACGGATCTGCCGCTTTGTTTTGATTGTGATGCCAATATTTTTATAGAGATAAAGGTGACGTTAGTTTGCGATGTATGATGTAATCGTCTTTCTTGCGGCAGAAAATAGTAACACAAAGTGATCTTTTTTCGAGATCACATTCTGTTTTAAACGATTCGAAAAAACGCAGAGCCATAAAATTAACTTAAATGGTTGCTTATGTTCTTTTTCTGTTTCTTTTTGATAACCTCTAACCTCAGAGTTTGCTCGCCACAACTAAATGAAGTAATTCCATGTAAGTGATTGGCTTACCTCCTGAATTATTATTTTAATAATTAGCTGTATATTTTGTACTATTTTTAATGATTTTTTAAATATTAATTGACATTTTTAAGTATAGAAATATTAACACCAAACTCAGGCTTAGGTGATGTTGAAAAATAATTATGAAAATACTCTTAAGCTTATTTATTGCTAAACATATTTATATTTATGTAAAAAAAATTATAGTTATAGACTCAAAAATATTAATCTTCACAGTTTTACCACATTTTTCAATTATATTTTGGAATGTTCATTCTTTAATGCAAGTAAATGTTGTTCAAACGACATTTTTAAAAGACATTTTTAAATATCAAGATAACTCTTACATTGAACAATTTGACGTAACATAACTAAATATGAGTTTCACCATAAACGAAACACTTGTGCAACTTCTTTAAGTATTCATTTTACCACCATATTTTAATAAAAATCAGTGTTAAAGAAACAATTTCTGATATGACATATTATTACATGTGCAATAAATACACTGCTTTATGCATAACATTTCTTCTCAAAAATTATGCCAATTGAATCTGTAAATTTTTAGGTTTCCACTTTTTTTACACAACTATTTTTGGAGCATACTCAGCATTCCTATTTTACAGGACCGGACACTTTGCAGCTTGTTTCATAGCTCATGCATTTTGCAATCATATGGGTTTTCCCGACATTCAAGAACTTTTAAATTATAGAGGAAAACAAAAAATGTTTGTTATATTCACATTCATATTAGGGTTTACAGCATGGTGTATCCTATTGTACCCATTAACAGAACCAAGTTGGTATTACAATAAAATACCAAGTTAGTATTACTGTACATTGAATCGATTTCATTGTTGTATATTTATGAATTGTTTTAAACTATTGCGATTATTTTCATAAATGTTTTTTTTAATTGTTTTGGGTTTTTTTGTATTTAAGAATAATCGCAAATTGCCATTATTGTACTTTTACTATTTAGAATCGTGTAAGTTTCATTGTTAGATGGATTCTTGACTTTTGATTATACTGATTTGTTTTTACCCTAGCTACTGTATTTAATGACTTAAATGTTCTTGAAAGAGCTAAAAGACTTCTTAAATAATATGTTATTATGGAATAAGTAATTTTAATCCCACGTACATACGTATTTACAATTCTCGTCAATTATTAAAAAAACCTAAATGTGACTTTAATCATCAATCATTTGCGATATTTTTACTTAATGTAGAAACATTTTAAAATATTTTGTTGAAAAATATTTGTAGCACAATTTTATCTAGTCAAATATGGGAAATTTGGAATAGGTAGCACTTATTAGAAAGCTGGCAACAAATGGACCTTCATATTAAGACTGTAATTTTCCCTTGATATCGAGTTTTTTATTATAGATAATGTTAATCTTCATCTTATTATCTACAACTGTTATTCACTCACATACAATTTTTATTTATCACGTTAGGTAATGTCACTGATTCTATTGAAGGAAATACTTAGTATTTAGTAATGAATTCTACTGTTATTCGAATCTATTATAGTACAACTGTGGAAATTGTATTATTTTTTATAAATGTTGTTCAAAGACCTTATAATGTACCTAGTGTATAGTATAAACTGTACAAGTATAAATAAATATATTAAGTGATTTAGTGAAAATCTAAGAGATCATATTTCAATTGTCGATTTACGAATAAATTTATATAAATGTTGTGCCATCACATTTTTGTCATTAAATCTTTAAATAAATTTTAAATGCAAAAATAGTTGAATTTTGTATTTATTTCTGATTTGCAAGCTATCCCTTAATGCTCTTGTATATTTGTGAATGTCTTTGTGTTAAAATCATGTGTTGATAATTATCATTTGATTGTCCATACATACAACCAGTAATCTTCCATACAGTTTTTCTCTGAATTTTGTTATGTATGTCGGGTGTCTATTTACAATTAAATCATTTGCTTTGTAACTATTTCAATTGTTGTGCAGTTCATTTTGAATTTATGCAGCAACAATTCTTTATTTTATTTCTCGTTTTTTATGAATTAACCCAGGTACACCTTCTCTTGCAGTTTTGGTATAGTCCACCACACTGGTCACCTATTTGGTCAATACCACTTCACTTCCTCTTTGTTTCTGCATATTTGTGATTTCTTAGATGTGCCATATTGCTGTAGATTTCAGGTGTTGCATCATCCTTTTTTTATGTGATATATTCTTAGTCAATTGCCTTTTTGTTATATTTAGTGTGTCCAATATCTACATGAATTATTTTTTTCTTTTGCATCTATTTATAATTTTTAATGATTTTTAGTGTTTAAAAATTAAAACTTAAAAGATTGTTAATACCAATTTATTGAAAACAATTAAAAACTGGTTAAGTTATCACTTCTGGTGGTACTACACATCCCGAAATGTCGATATGGATCAAAAATTTGTTACTTTAGCCGCATACCAAATTTCATCATTCTAGCTCAAACATTCCTAGAGCTATCATGTTTAGATACACATATATTATAAAAGAGTTAGGAACTTTCACAACATAAAAATTTGACAAAAATCGATTTTGTGATGACCACAATACTGTCCCTTTATTATATTTAAAAAAATATGGAAGACAGTAAAAATTAAGTTAAAACTAGGAGAAAAGTAGCGTAAAGAAAAAAAAACATTACGCAAACATAGCTTGGTATGGTCATCTAATGATGATGATTTCAAAGAGAATAATATGGAGAACCTGAAAGATGGAAATATCGAAAAAATGGGAAGTGGTTATTCATGCTGAAACTGAAATGAAGAAATGGAAAAGTGCTTAAGGGCAATAGTACAAGCCTGAGATAGAAAATAGGCTAAGTAAACAATCTGTTTATCTTTATGAATTCGCTTTTTTTAATATGTGTGGTCTAAAGTGTTAACTTTTAAAAGCGGATGGTTCACCAGCTCCCTACTTCTGCCAAAATGGATCAGTGAGCTAACAAAAACCAACTAAGCCTTCAAATTGTACGAACTTAAAAATGACGAACAGAGCATGATCAATTCTATCACGTGATTAAAAAAGGAATAGTGAAGGGATACAGAGACAGTCAACCAACTTGTAGGATGATTCTCATATATCTAAGAATAATAAAAAAAATTAAACTGGCGACAGGAAGTCACGCTATTTAACAACAGCAGTGTTGACTAAAAAAATACTTATGAACTGAGCACATGATTATAAAGTAAATAATGTATAATGTTAATAATTTGATCTCAATATAAAAACTGAATTTGCTTTAGCATATTTGTGAGTTGGTTAATCCCTAACTAAATTACTCAGCCATTGCTGTGGCTAGTTTTAGAATCAGTAGTAAAACTCAAAATATGGTCAAGACAGACGTTAACACCTCAATATACATTATTGATGTCACCAAGATATAATTCAAATATGCAGCTTATTTAGCCGTATAATCACTGTAACTTGAACTGCCAATGACAGTCTACAGATGTCTATTTAACGAAAATTTCTGATATAATGTCAGACATGGTATGGTCATGTACTGGGAAAAATTACAAACATGTACATCTGGTAGTATTCTTCTCATTCATTTTATGAGTAAACAGCAAATGATAGGCATTATTTGATAACGAAAAAATATCATTTTCAATTCTTTGGATATGACAATAAACTTAGATGATATTTGTTGATTTTTCGATATATGTAGAACATCTTGTAGTTTAATTATCAAATGCTTTTGTAAACTACGAATCTAATTAGGCGAGTTTAGGAGTATGTCTTGTCTTTTCTACGAGTTACCTTTGAGTGATAATAGCATCTGTTGTCGAGCAGTTTTGATAAATGCTTTCCTCCTTTTCAAACATTTTATGGTGTACGTTATTGATCTTCTGTGTAAGCAGTTTGATAGTGAAGCACAGTAGGGCTACATCTCAGTAGTTTTGAGGACTGTCTGCAATAACGCTGGTCTTCTCTAACAAGGCACAAAATAAATTTAAAAATCTTTTTAAAATTTATTTTTTATTACATTTAAATCTTCATTAGTTTGAGCAACATAACAATTTACAAGCTCTAATTTCGTTTCATATGAAATTGGCAGACTTTAGATTCTCCTCTCTGCTTAAGTGTTGTGTTAAGCTTTCAATAATAGTTCTATTAGATTTTCTAACAAATTTCAAAAAACTTTGTTGTTCGCTTCGATTTGGAAAGTTCTTTCTTTAGTAAACCACAATATCTCTCAAAAATCCATAATTCTTAGTCACTTTTTGTACAATTTGCATATTTGTTTCATTACATTAAAAGAAATAATTTTTAACATAGTGGCCAGAAGTTAAGGCAGCTAAGAATAATTCTAATTCATTATGATCTTGTAAAAATGGTTGCCAATGCTCCTTGAGCATTTTCTAATTTACTGAGTGTGTTATAATAAAACATAAACAGCAATGTGTCCCCTCACAAACCAAACATTACTTGGGGAATATATTTCTATTTTGTTTTGAACCTTTTCTAAAACAGTATTTCGTGCTGTAGCAATATAGACATTTAAACCTGGTAGCTTCTGCAAAAAAACAGATAAAAAACACAATAGAGCTTCTTAGCATAAGTTTTAGTTGTTACTAACTTATCACTATCATTTGGAACTTCCAACCTTTAATATATAGATCCCCGCAAATGTCTATTTTTTCACATCCATCTTAATATATTTAATTTTTTTCTTTGTTCAATTTAAAAAAGTTTCAATTTTAATTAGTGGATATTTATTCAATGCAAGATGATAACTAGTTTTGATTTTGTAGACGACAATACAGTGAAAAAGTCTACCAGATTAGTTTTGTTTTGAGGGTAATAAAATGAAATTTATTAAACAGTAATATTTATTTAATAAAATGTAGAAATATCACATATTATATATAAATAACATTTCCAATATTTAGCAGCTCATGCTTCGTATAAATTACATCTTATAATTGAGTATTTCATTAATCAATTAACAATAAATTCTGAACAAATTGAGACATAGAAATTCACAAGGCTACTTTTGCATAATTTGAAATATGCAATTTAGATTACAGAATATTTCTATGTTCAATTTGTAGCATAAAGCGAAATATTGGTGTTTTAAATTCCTTCAACCAAAATATACTGAAGATATGTATACACAAGTTATCTGTGAAACAAGTATTACTAAACAATAATAACTGCTACAGTAGTAACATATGATTAACAATTGGGAATAAAATATAAAAAAAGATTCTTTGGATTTTGTAACGAGAAAGAGAGAGCTTAACCACAAGCATTGAAGACAATTATAGAAAAACCGACATTCCCTGTCTCCCTCACTTTACAACCTACAATATGTATTGCTTTTCACTGACAGCACTTCACATTTGCTTTAGTTTTTTTTATTTACACAAAAATATAATTTATCAATGCCAAAATATATTACAATTTATTATTTCTTTCAAGTATTGCACTAAAGAGTGTATTTATATTTTATTATTTATTACCTTTATGCAATCATAAAGTAGAAGAAACTGAAGTGTTGTTATGGTTGCAGAAAATATACAACTCATTTGTTTAGCTTGAACTTATTTTTCTTACATCATATTTCAAAAAAGGAATAATTACGTAAACAATATTAAGCAAAATTATAGGAACTTAAAGTTTGAAATAGTAACATTTAAAGTGGAAGTCAAATGTATTGTAAATATTAAAACCTATTGCTAAAACTCAAATATGTTCGCAAATTTGGTCAATTATTAAGACTATTAAAATATTTCCATCATTTTGCTCCTTTGAACTCACTAACCATTAGGTTCCTTAATTTATATAAAATTATTTTAAATTTTAAAAGTGGAACTTTAACTGCTCCAGTTAATACTATATCATATTAGTTAGAGCTTGAAGATCTATCGCTATCTTGTTGATTTAAAAAGGCTATGTTGCTAGATTTTAGTCGAACTGCGGCGGCTAGTGAAGGCGATGGAGACATACATGGTGTAGAGCAAAGGCTATTACTCAGATCACATTGATCTAGCAAATGTAAGAGCTCCTCCGGGCTGGGACCTCCATTTGGAATTTCTGGAAGGATTTTAAGATTGAATGACCAAAGTAGTGCATTTATACTAAAGTAAAAAATATTTAAAAAATTAAGGCTTTAGAAAATATTCTTGTGACTGAACACATGATGCATATAATATAAAAACAATTTAGAGGAAATTAAATTAAAAAATTACATACCAGCTTCAGTCTTTTTGCTTAAATCTAGTGCTGTAGTCAAGTCCCACATTTGAATAGAACCATTGGAATGACCAGTGAAAATAAATCGACGAGGCCTGGAGCCCATTCTGCTGGAGCCTTCGCATTCATGAACGCAAAATGCACTTACGGTACTATTATCTACGGCTTTTATCACACATACTCTAAAAGGTAAACAAGTAATAATGAGTAAATAAAATAAAAATTTGAGAAAATAAATTCCGGAATTACCTTTTACCATTGCTTGCTAATCTAACAAACAATTGATCAGTATCAGGCACTACTTTCTGAACGAATACTTGCTCATCATCCTGTTCCCCGAATGGTCCACAATCATTTGCAGCTGCACTGACACATGGTTCAATAGCTTCCAGAGAAACAATTTTGAATGAAGCTTTGGGGGTTGAACCTGGTTGTGTTGATATCATTCCTCTAAAGCGTGTCACACTCCAACTCCTAACGTGATTATACTCACAACAGACAGAGACCAAGTATTTTTCGGATAAGGTGACCTTTAACAAAAACAGCATGTTTCATTTACTTGGTTGTCGAAAGTATTCAATTTCTGTATACCATTTAAACTTCATAATGAAAAATAGTTTCTTAGTTGTAATTTTGGTGAAAACAAGATAACTCATTGTGCTTAATTCACCTAGCAAGGCTACAATTCATCTATTTGAAGATAATCGACTGTGCACTTATGTCAGACTATTGTAAATTTACAATTCTCTCAGCATCGAAAACAGTAATATTTGAAATTATAATTTATCTTTACAAAAGAGGTAGAAAACTTGCAAAATATCCTGTCTTTCTACTTACTTTAGTAACCGGACTCTGATGCACTGTAAAAGTCTGAAATAATTGTGGACCATGTCCCACTGTTTCTGGATGTTGAACAATCACTCGAACCGAACCAGATCTTGTGCCATAAGCTATTTCAATCCAATTACCACACAAATCTGTCAAAAATCAATGAAAACATAAACACATTTTATACCAAATTATCCAAAATGTAATGCAGAAAACTTACAAACAAGCTTTAGTTCTATGGTAACGCTAATAAGAATATGAAAGTAGCTTACAGTTTTCCAAAACTTGCCGTATTTTTGATTCTTATAGTTAAGCGAGAAACTGAAATGGAGATTTCAAAAAGGTGGGCTGTATCTAAAAACCCTAGTTTAGCTTCATACACTAGTGAATCCAAAAACTAACTAGTCATGCACAAATAACGGAAACAACCGGTTTTACTCGTCATTCATTTTTGTATTTAACACAAAATGTTCTAGTCCAAACAGAAATTATTTGAGATACGAAAAGAAAATTAACGTAAATTAAAGGAGGTATTAGAAGCATGGGAAAATTGAAAATGTTTAATCGCAGCGCCAAGTTAAACTTTCTAATGCAAAATCCTTCATCATGGTAGTAATACATGATTTTTAACGCATTGTAAGATTCAAGAATTCGTCGTGCAGCATTTCAATACCCGCATTGCTTTACACCCTATCACTTTCGACCATGCATTTTGCTTAAGTCGGTTCCTCCAATTTAAATACTATAATTAATGATGCAATAATAACGGAAAGAAGCGAAATCTTGATAAAATAAACAGTAAGTTGTGCGTAAACACAATGTAAGTAAATGAAAGTTAAAACAGATGGATAATCACAACAAGCTATGAATTGCCTTCAAAAACTCCATATTTTTGTTTGAAAAATTGGTAGTGTGGTGTCCTTGTGTTGGCATACCAGCAAAACCAAATCTATGCACAGTGCACAAACATATCAATAGAAACAAAAACTTTCAGACTTCACAATATATAAATATGTAAACTAAATGTAATTATAAGTGTAAAGCGGTTTTTAGTGCCATACCTTCCCTACCCCTCTCGGACGCTGGCATGAAACACAAGGCCTTCGGTTTTATGGGTTATACAAAATAAAAAACATGGTGTAAAAAGAAGTCAGAAGGTTCAAAATTTATCTTTTTTGTGATGTTCACTGGATTAAGGAAATACAAAGTAAATCAATTTTGGCTGAAAAACAAATATTTTAAGCTTATTAGAAATCATAATAGAAAAAATTTCGTATCGCTTAGACTGCTGGACTGTGTATTGTTAGAGTACTTTTTATTTCCTTGGTAATGTAAGTTGGTAATGTAGGAAAATATGTAAAATATACAATTTTCAGTTGGCATTTTGCATCCCCCTGTATTAAAATATAGCTTAACGATGATTTTCTTGCCATTTTAGAAGAGAAAGTTGTTCTATCGTAAAAAATTGGAAGAAAAGTACATCAGAATTGAGTAAGGTGTTGTGAAAAAAAGAAGCATGCCACAGGTATAATTAAGGAGTGTTTCACATCCTAAATATTCGGAGATAAAAGGAATAAAATTTTAATGCTTTCTAATGGATGTTTGCATGCCGATACCAAAAATGAAAATTTTTTGTGAAGATAAAATAAGTCCTAAATTCACAAAAATAAATTAAAATCTGTATCCTATCCAAATACTAATTTAAATAGTCTAATTCTACTCACAAATAGTTTTAAAGGAAAACAAAAATAAAATACATATTTTCCAATACATTCATAAAATAATCATTACAAAAATATTAATAATTATTTTGAACCCACAAAGAAGTAGACAAGAAGTAAAACTAAACTAAAAATATAACGGAGGTCTAACCAAACAAACACTATAATAAAAAAACTAAGATAAAAGGAGTGCATACAACACTTAAACAACAATTTAAAACTGTGTTTTTTTAGAGTAACTTACTTGTTTTCGGTGTAAGATATACAGATATGGCCGTAACAGGGTCACTATTTGGATCTCTGTACAGTTCTGTTACCAGTAGATCATTATCTTTCATTCGGAGTGGAAATTTTTGCATGTCTAAAACAAATCGGTAGTTGCGTAATTTGGAAAACACTGATTCTAGATGAAATATTGAAATAAACTAAGATTTTAAATAGGTATTCGGTTAATAAAATTGATATTTAATATACAACAAATCAACATACCAATATAGTAAATGCATCCATTGTTGCACCCTAATAAAAGAAATGAGCCAGCAGTATCAAAAGATGCAATAGGCACAACATCTTGTGTTTGCCAATGTTGTGTCATAGCATGCCATACACCTAATTTACCAGAAGGAGATAAAGCAACCAATTGACTACCAATGAAGAAAAGGTATTCAACTTTTACATGGAGATTGAATGTACCTGGAAAGAATGTATTAATAATTGGAGTCATGATCACATTTGGGGACAGCGTGAAACAGCGCTGGTGTTTTTAAGCAACTTACCAACATTAGTTCTGTTTCCATCCTCACATATTCCCCAGAGCCTTACCTGGCTCCCATAGGATATAGCAACCATTTTATCTGCGCCAGAGCCCATTTTCGCATTAATTGCAACTCTGTCGATGCAATTATCTATATGAGTACTGGTGAAAACTAACTGCCACCCACTTGAGTCTTTCAACCTTAAAGGAGAAAATTCAGAGTTGTTATAAAAGAATGTAAGAAAATCAATGAAATTTATTTATTTTTCATTATAATGGTAAAAAAAAGTATCATTGATGAAGTTTTAATGATGCACAAACTATTTGGAATTGGACATTCAGCATTTTTTAGCATAAATTGACTGGCTTTTATTAAGATAAGTTCAATCAGCGCTAATTAATCATACTACCATCTTCAGCAAAGTTACAAACTAATCATATTTAGGCTTTGGAAAATAAACAAAATATTTATTTCAATGTTTTCATTTCCAAAATAAATTACTATAAACATCTATTCCATGACAAGTTGAATTTATTTTGAAAATTTCACGTCGTTGGTTGAGTCACTTTCAAAATGGCGACAAAATAGTATTTTATTTCCACCTTAAATTCTATTTTTTAAATTCACTGGGTAATGTCGTTTGGAGAGGGTTTTCGAAAATTGAAAGGAAACATGAATTAATTCTTTGTTTTCATAAATAAAGTAACTTACCTGTAACATACTACAAAATGGGCATAAGCAACAACAATCCAGTTATGATGTGCTTTAATTATTTGAACACGAAGTGGATCTGCCCAACTAGAAGCTGAAATTGTTTAATATAAACAATGAGTAATACAGAGTATAAATCCAATTGTAAAAAAATGTTTGATGATAAAGAATTCCACAATTAGTTGTTAAATAATTTTGCTCACCATTTGCTCCAAAGACCAATCCTAATTCATTCCTTACGAGCTTATTCAGATCTGCTGATGAATTTCTGGCATGTCTTAAATCTAAGGAGGCCGCTCTGGAATGGCCAGCACCTGGAGGACCTCTAGTGGCAAGACCTCGCAAATCTTGAGAACTTCTACTACAACTCCCCGAAATTCCCATTCTTAGTTCCAAAGAAGAATTTCTAGAGTGACCTGTAAATGTTCTATGTTTACTGTTCAGTCAAATTGAAATTGAATGAGGAAGTAGTGCGTAACACTCACAGCATAAAACTAGTTAACAAATCAATTAACTAACTGAATAAATATAATAAAGACTAAGATTTGGACATTTTTTTATCTACCAAATTAGAATATATTTATATTGAGACAAAAAATATCTTATACTACTCTATCACGTTCAATGAAACTTCATTATAAAAGTTCTGAGACAACAATTAAATTTACAAGAGAAGCTTATTGAATGTTGCTCTCAGGGAATATTATGTTGATGAGTAAAATTACCTGGTGGCCTATTTTGAACATAAGAACCATTAATAATCTGACTACTGGACATAGCCGTTTGTATAGGTGGACAAGAAGGTGTAGTAACACCGCTAATTCCACTATCACTATTGCTGGCACTGCTGCTAGAACTAGGGCCTGGCAAGGGAGCATTTTGGCTATTAGAATTCCCTGCTAATTCAGGTACTCTCACACTAGAACCTGGCCTTGTTGAATGTACAGCAGTTGTTTCAGTTAATTGTGAAACTGTGCTTACAGGTACTGGATCTTGTATTGGAATTGCTACAAAAAAATTAAAGTTTGCTCTAAATAAACAGATGTCAATTGTAACACCTTAGATCATAGATGTTGCTAATTAACATGAATGATATAAATATAAATTTTTTTTAACATACAGACATGTAAATGCAAAATTAGATCTACACTCTTTCCATTACTAAGTTAAAAAGTTTCAATTATGATTACACATAGATGTGCCTTCATAGTAAATAGTAAATGGGGTTGAAAAATTAACTCAGCTTTATGTAGTTGCAGAGAAACAATACATACATTTGTTACTACTAACAGTTGTAGCTGTTTCTAAGTGTTAACTAATCTGATGTTGTTAAATGTTTTAAAAACTTCTAAGTGTGTATCATAAAACTTCTGCTGTACCCATTTGCGCACCAGTTGTAATCAACAATATTTATCGTTTATGTTTCTGCAATTTAGTTTTCAATTGATCTGCCATTGCTGGATTTAGAGAAAAATATTTTGGTATGTGAATCTTATATCAAATATCTACTTGTCAACTTTACAAAAAAGATCAGTTTTGGAATTGATACTTTTTCATACACTTTTAGATATATATTTAGACTTAACATGTTCAGATATACGAGTTTTGTAATTTATTTTAACTGCACCGCTGTGAATCACTTTTATTATCTGTTTGTAGTATCGATACTGCTTTAATATTTTTTCGGCTATCTTCAGGTTTAGCAAAAGTTAAAATCTATTTAATGTATTAAATGTTACTATTATTGTTAATAGAATGATATGTTTTTTTAAATGTAAACAAAATAATTTAAATAGTGCAATTCCATATTTTTATGTTTAGATTTCAAGTGTCAATAAACCTGTTTTTTAGTTTGTTGAACATCAATTCTTTCTAATTTATTACTTAAATAAATTGTTGACAATTTTAATTTATTCTGGCAATTGTTTCATGCCTATGTATTCGGCAAATTTGCTATGTATATAATATATTATTAAATTATTAAACAACTCACTTAGAAAACATTTAGATATAATACCAAGTATATAGGATAAGGCTAAACAAATTTTGGTGCCATTTTACTTGTTAACAGCTGAAATAATATAACTAAAAAGGTCCATTATGAAAATATCTTAACCCCGACTTACAAATTTACATAATCATATTTGTTTAATCATCAGTTCGTATCTAATCCTATTTATTTTTCTTTCAATTACAAATGGTCACAAAGTTAATTCATGTAAAGTTGCAGTAATAATTTCAAGAGACATAATATTCCAATATATTGTATTAAATAAAATGTTTACTTATGTCCTGCTTTTCATGTTACGTTCATAATAAGTAGTTCTAAATAATCATAATAAAATCTAAAATGTAGCTTACTAGGTGGAGGCAAGTATCCGTAAAATAAAACATCACCGCAGGTAGACTGTGTCATTTCTTCACACAAAATAAGCCTCTTAATCAGAGGATTGATTCCATAATATTCAGCTTCATGCCTTAAACTCCTGATATCGACATTTTGTAATTCTATTTCCCTGGTACGCAAATAGTTGAGGATGACCGAAAATATTTTCGGGTCTCTATCAATAAATATGGCACCTTTATCATCTCTTAAGCTGGATATCCTGCCGCTTAGCAAAGCAGTAAAGAAGGTGTCAGGTATCCAAGTCAAAGTTTGACGAGATGTTGAAAATCTAAAAATTAGGAATATAATGTATTACAATTATAAAGTAGTTCATAATAGAAATTTGGCCTATTTACTTCTTTCCTCCCACATTCAAATGCAAAATATCCCCCGTGTATCCTTGATACAAAGCCATTGTATATACAAGATTATAAACCAATCGTATGGTTCATATGTTACTGATTAGGCATATTGTACATTTTCAGATTCATATCACTTGCACGAAAATAACAACTGTATATAGAAATGTCAACAAACTACAACAATGGATTTGGTGTTTTTTAGGGATTTTCAAGTGTCGTCTGGGGACTTTAGTGTGTTGCCTAGGGGACTTTTGCGGGATTTTAGTGGCGCAGTTAATCAATCTTTGACGGTAATACAGCTTCAACATCACGATATCCTGTAAAATGCATCAAAACTGCAAATAGAGTAAATCTAATTTTAAATGTAGCACAAGTTGCAATTCCGCTTATTCAGCAACTCAACTGATAAGTGCAACTGAATATAATTATTCAACTTCTAAGAATTGTTACCGGTTTAGATCTGGAAAGCACACGGCATTTCCTGTTGAAGAAAAAAATATTTTCATAAATTAAATGAATTAATTTTACAAAATACTGTATTTTTGCTGCAGTAAAAAGCCTAAGACATAATTTTTTAGAATTATAATGTATTTTTGTTGCTATCAAAAGCTGTAGATATCAGAAACAGACACTTTGGCCTCGCTTTTTTGGAATTAGCTCACATATCTATTATATGTATTATGTGTACTTTAAAATCGAATACTAATTCAGAATTTTGTTAAACATTTCATATTTATGTTCTTCAATAGCTTGCTAAAATACTCAGCATTCTTCAAAAAGTACATTAGTATTTGAAATTAAACTTGCACTATATTGTAAAAATGTCTAGATTTGTGTGCGAATCTATTCCGCATTCAGTGATACCTGAGTAAATATTATAAATATTACGACAACGTCCTCTACTTCTAGTAAATAATTTAATGAGCCATTGTAACCCACATTTTGTATTGTACACTTCCGTTTCCAAGTTAGATTTATCTAAATTTATTGTTTGTTCCTTATTTGACATTTCATCATTGCAATTTTCCATTTCCAACTAACATAAACCTAAATCTATTTTTATGAATCGATGTTATATTGAAAACTGCAAGAAATGTTAATACTGAGAAATTTATTTGGTGCCCCCAAATACCCAATAGGGATGTTTGCAATGTGTACACATTTGGTGATAAATAACAATATGTTGAAATTTAATGCTCATATAGATACAAATAGTTAGCAGCAGTTTTGCTGAAATGTACAAATAAACAGTTATTATTTCAAAAATTGTATGTCAACAAGTCCTCAGGAAACCCGGCACGGTTATTTAAAAGATAAAAGCTGTTCTAATTATAATACTTTTTCATCGATTTAGAAATTTGCCATCTAATAATCTTAGCGTGGAAAATATCCACAGCTCTACGTCTGCAACGAAATGTTAATATTCAATAACCAGCCAGTTTCGAATGCTAACGCACTTAATTAGCGATTGATTAATTAATTACAAACCGGAAGTAAAAGATTCATTTCGAAAAAGGATTAACGCACTTTTATTACGCTGCGACCGTCTAAAAAAGAGTTGCCTGAAAGTAAAATTTTCCTTTTTCTTGTTAATCATGTTTCGTATAATTTGTTTTTGAATGCTTCAGTGGCTCTTAAATACGCAAACAGAAGCAGGCGAAACCATAACAATACCCAGCGAATACTTTCACGCAAATGATCATCTTAGTGTGACCGGCTTTTCTCTTAGCGGATCATTACTGCGAACACCGTTGACGACATCGTCATGCGGTTTCAAGAAAACGACACTAGCGAGTGTAAGTTTAAATTTTAACCGCCAGCGATTCATTATTTGAGATTTTAGTTTTCTAGTATTATTGTGTCTTTGTTTTTAATGATAAAATATGTGACTTTAACTCATTCAACACTGTTTAATTAAATAATTTGATTTCGACGCGATATTTTTTATTTATACTGTTAAATTGTTGAGCTTATTATAAGATATAATTTTATTTCTAAAACAGCAACATGCTCAGCAAAGGAGTTTGTGTCCACGCTTTTGAATGAAGGTGCGAATGTTCCTTGTGATGACTCCCATCCCGGATTTAATAAAACTGAAATATTCCCTTGGTTTTATGATGAAGACAAATACAAAAAGTGAGTTATTGTTTTTATTATTATTATATGAAATTCAATTTTGTTAAAATCTATATTGGCCAAGACCGTAGATGTCTTTGATTGTGCAAAATTTTAAAAAGCACTCATGATGAAAAGCTTGCGTGTTATTCAGCTAATAACCCGCCAAACTTACTGTGTTCTGCATTATTATAATTTTAACCAAATGTTTATTGAAGCTATTATTTGTAACTCATATCGATTAGAACATTAAACTTATTTTAATAGAACTTCTTGCTAGCACTTTGTACCCAATTGTTAGTTTGCTATGATTATCTTTTGCTGCAATATATTTATTTCTAAATTAGCACGATGTTACTAAACACGTGTTTACAGTCAGTTGAAATTATCACTAACATTGCAAAGTGGGCATTTTCCTATTATAAAGCAATATACAAATTGTCATTTTAATGATCACACATTGAGGCCAACTATAAGAATCTTTCTACGGCGGACCATTTTTAAACCAATGAATAATAATTATAAGTAGGCAGAAGAACCATCAATTCAATTTCACTTATCCAGTCATCCACAAGAGGTATATCTCTATATGTGCAACAGTTTTATGTTCGTTAATATAAAATATATATGACTAATTTTATAGCTCGTTTTATGTTTATATGTTAGTTTCTTTAAAAAACTACAAATATTTTTGAAGTGTTGCTAAATTCTCTAACTTCTTAGTTTTTTACGCTTTTAATCTGCTGTTTTCGTCTCTTATTTTACATATTACGAGGACAACTTTCAAATAGTCTCACTTTGGAATCGTTAAAAATGTATTAAATAATACAAAAGTACGCATAATAAATTATGTCGGTCATTTCAAGTTTTATAAGCAAGCTTGCTTTGCGCAACGCAAATAAAGTTGGTAAAATAAGAACTGCAAATTGGATAGGATAGAAAATCATAATAAGAAGTCGTTCTACCAATCAAATAATTAAAGCTACTTGGTATCAATCTAAGTATTTCACCTCCAATAAATAAAAAAATCGTGTCAAGGATTTATTAGCACGTTCTAACTGAAATAAGTAAAACCAACAGAATGCAGGGAATTGAAAATCCTTCACAGCTACTAATGGCCAGCAACATTCATTAAAATTTTTAATAACAATGATGATATTGAAGATTTATACTATGAAGGAAATTACTGATTCTTTTAATGTTTTTAGGGGACAACAATTCTATCAAAAACATCTATTCGCAGTGCATTTTGCAAACTTGTTAGGATTGATAACAATGTTTACAAATTCTACGACGAAAGTTCTGCGGATGACAAACAAATCGAGTACTCCCGGTTCCGCTTATAAACGATACATGAGGACGATTCTTCATATGCACGCATGGTACAGTGCTGATTTTAAACCTGGATCAAGGTGAGAATAATTAAGTAAACCAAATGTTTGATAAGAAATAGCGCAAATTTAAAATTTATTGCGCAATTTAATATGATATAAAAATGTAGGGTCAATATTTTAATTTTAGGATTTAAATTCAAATGAATGATAAGGTCATATATAATTTCCAACTTATTGCCTTCATGGTGAATTTGTAATGTTATTTCTGCTATTATGAATTAAACAATAAAACATATCATGCACATTTAATTATGCCATTGTTTGGTATATTTAAAATGTCACGTGATTTATGCCTAGATATTTAAAAAATTATACTTTTAGCTAATGAATTTTTATCTCGAAGAGCCCCTTAAAATTACACCTTTCTGTGCAACAATATTGTGGCCTTGCATTATTCTTTGTTTAATATATTTATAAGAATTTCTCATTTAACC
This sequence comes from Helochares maculicollis, assembly GCA_033557835.1. Taxonomy (NCBI): domain Eukaryota; kingdom Metazoa; phylum Arthropoda; class Insecta; order Coleoptera; family Hydrophilidae; genus Helochares; species Helochares maculicollis. The sequence continues at coordinate 42,077 of JAWQRO010000237.1, forward strand.
AGAATGGTTTATTATAATTAAATAAATAGCCAACAATTTTGAATAGGTTTCCCGCATAATGAACACAAGAGAACTATGCGATATATTTTTCTTAGGCCAGTAAAAACTACGAATAGTTCAAAATAAATGCGACTGTAAACTCAGATCACACAAAACTCGGCCGCAAAAATTGAAAACATTGAAGGATCGTGGCAAAAATGCAATATAATAAATAATGCAGCAAAGAAAAACACATCTTCATTAAATACATTAGAGTAAAAAGCCCAGAAGACGATGAAAGAAATAAAGGAATGAAAAACTCGGTCAAAAAGATGAAGCAAAGATATCTGCAAAGGTTCTTTACAAAACAGAAAAAGCACAACAGGAACGAAAGAAAGGATTCAGCATGCTAAAAGATCGGAAATAGAAGCTAGGAGATAAACTTTAAATAAAAGCTTCACATCAAGAAATTTAGGTACAATGTTTCATGAACAAAAAATAATTCAGAACAGCAATAAGGTAATACACAAATAAAAAACGAATAAAAATAATTGAGGAGCGCGAATAACAACGAAGAAGATGAAAATGGAAAAGTATATGAAACTGATAATAATACCAATTAATTAATTAAATATAGAGGGATAGAGTGAGAAAATAAGCCAACGAAGCTATTTGAAATCCTGACAGAAACGGCAATTTGCTAGAAAATTGAGAAAAAAGTATATCAATTCTGATGTCGTTGCTCCAGTCTTTAAGAATGATAGCTTAGAGTCCATATAATTCAACACAACGATTTATCTTTGGTTATGGACAAAATTTTGTTTTTACAAAATTTATACAGACGAATGGTGGTGATATGAATCATTGGAATATCAGGAATTAGAGTTTAATGCAATGAACTAAACCAGTAGGCAAACTACCTGACTACAGCTTGATTATGATGGCGGAAACAAATGCATTATTAATCAACATACAAGAAATAAGAATAAATAATTGGAAAAACAACTGATTTGTACCAACTCAAAGAGGAAATAATTAATAAATTAAAAAAAAAAGCAAATAGGAAACTTGGAAATAAAGATTTCTCAAAGTAGAAAATAGTTAAGTATATTAAACATTCAACCAACTGCAGTATATAGTAGTTTGAAAACAGTTAATGGTGGAAAATTATAGAACAATTCAGACAAATGCATGGATTCACGTACCATAATAATACCCCTGTTAAAAGTTTGCAGATCTGCGGTAGCATATTAAATTTTAACATACAAAAGTCCAACTGAAAGATGTCATTCAACTCATGAAAGAAAGAATCGTCATTCAGTCACAACAAACCCAAACTTAATTCAGAATAATAGCTAAGTAAAGCAAACTGGTATGCAGATGAAAGGGCCCTTATGGCCAAACGAAAATAAATTGCAATCCCTACTTCACTGATATTAATACAACAGGAAATACATGATACATGGTAATATTCTATAAAAACATTCAATGTTGATATTCAAATCATATGTAAAGTAATGGCTGGCAAATAAAAAATAAACTAAGCCGTGAATGTCAGTTACTTAGGAATAAAAACATCATGTGATGCAGATGAAGTAAAAGCAGCCAAAATATCTGGATATCTGAGAAACATAATATGGTAAACGAGGTGTATTAGTATTGAATATAAAATTCTAATTTACAAAGCATGTGTAAGGCACTGACCTATGCAACCAAATCAAGAACTGAAACATCACTTATTAAAAGAATAAGTACAACGGACATCAAGAAAATAGAAATTCAGGATGTGGTAAGATGAATCCGAGTACTATACTATACTTGGGAGCTACTATGTTGATCAAATAGATACAGAGAGAATAATTAATAGTTCAGTTCCCATGGTATTGACAATTGAATATTAAAAATTAAATTTTTCTTTTAGGAGTTTTGCATCACTGCAAGCCGTTAAAAAAACCCATAACACTATAAGCAACTCTTGTCCATATAAAGGAATAAGAAGGTTCAGCCAATTGGACATGGCTAGCACCCAATTTGGTTTCATGGGCTATGTAATTATAAGAACAAAGCAAATTGGTATTTACGATGCAAGCACTGAAGAGTTAGAAGCCTTCATACACTTTTGGAGGGTCATCGGGTATGCCTTGGGCACTGATGACAGATTTAATCTTTGCTATGGTTCCTTAAATGAAACCAGAAACATTTGTGAAGAACTTGTAAGAAGTATGTATTTACCAAAATTGCAAAATATGAGTGAAGACTTCAAATTACTGTCATCGGCATTATGCAATGGAATGCTCGTAATCAATCCTTCTTTAAAACCAGATGTTTTTCGCTGCTTGTTATGGGAAGTCGCTCAACCTCAAGATAAACCAATTTCAAGAACATTAAGAAAATCTTTAACATATGGACAAACATTTCTATATTGGTTGGTTGTGTTCGTCATATGGTTGTTGAGGTTTAATGTAGTAAGAAATTTCTTCAAAATGTTGCAGTGCTTCGCACTTTGGTTAAGCATGCATTACCCAGTTGTTGCATTTGTTATGCATGGACCCGAATATACGCAAATTGTTCCTAGTTGCCTAAAATAACAATTGAATGTAATCTAAATTTGATCATTTGATTAAACTGGAATGTAATATTTATTTGTAACGGCTGTGAATAGACAAGCTTGAATTTTGTATAGCTGGGGAATATCTGTCCATATCTTTTATATTTCTGCTAGTGTAGTTTTGTTCTAGAGTGATACGCAAGCTGGTATTCAGGTTTGTCTAATACAGACAAAATTGTACATATGTAGTAAATAATGTTTAAACAGGACTAACATGGCTTTTAGTACAGTAATTATTTATGAAGAATTATGCTTATGTTCTTTTATGATTTAGCTGCAATAATAAATTTGGTTTTAACTTTGAAACTGCAGTTTTTTGTGATACTTCACTTCTTATTCAATGTGAAACTTAAATAATAAAAATGCCAATATACAATATGTATTTTTCAAGAATTAAAATAATGTTTTAATATTAATAGGGGTAATTTTTGTAGTATGTTAAATGTGACTTCAAATGCATTTATACATATCTCTATGAAAGTAAGATAATTATGTAGTTATCTATGTCTGTTATATGAAAGTGTTGATTTATGTGTACTACACCACTATATTTTGAAAATAAATAACACAACTACTCGTACAAAAAATCTAAACAACCAGATAATAAATATACCAAAAAATTATCAAATAAAATTATATCATGGAATTTGAAATAGTTGTCATATTCTTTATAGATCATTTCTAAAAATTATTGATCTATTTCTTTGCTTATATAACTAATACATGAAAGAAATAAAACATTACAATGTATTCATTTAAATAGTGAATGTATTCTTTTAGCAATCTACTACCAATTACTTCTTTAAGAAAGAAAATTGCAATTATTTAAATCTTTTGTACGAAATCCAATGAATATAGAATATTATACAAACAGGAATCCAGTACATAATAGCATTCACTCCTAATTTTATAAAGTAATAATTTTATATTATTCTATTTCCCTATTGTCTACTCAACAACTGCATTGCTAAAGTATTCCAAACAATCTAAAGAATATAAATATTCAGCATTAATTATCACAGACATACATGTTTGCGATATAACATAGTGTACCTAAGAATAAAATGATGTTTCCTGTGGCTGCACAGAAATAACTTCATTATATAACCCATTATTCTTCTTTAGTTGTTCAGTTTTGAACCCTATAAAATTGAAAAAAATATATTGATATTAAATATTATTAAATTAATGATATTTTTGCTTTTCCTTACTTTTGTTTTCACGATGTTGCAGTTTATCATATATTTCTGATTTTGAGTCTTCAATTTCTTCATAAATTGGTTCTGTGAAAAAAATTTCGAATTATATAATTCATTATATAGCTGAAGGCAAAATTACCTTTAATTGGTGCTGTTGGCTCAGCAAAATATGCTATATAAATATAATAAATATTATTTAAATAATAATAGTAAATTTTTATTTAATAATTGGCCACATATTGTTATGGAGTTGTTTTACTTCTTTTAGATTTATATTTTACTAAACAATTTTTAAGGGAAATTTTTAAGACGTTACTTACATAATCTATTCTATGATTGTATAGCATATAAGAATATATACACAACAAAAGTTGACTTACTATTTTCTTAGGACACTGCATGTCCATAAATACTTCTAATATTTAATAATAAACAACCCCATTTTATTCAACTATATATTTACCATTATGACGTGGTGGAGGTCTTGGACATAAATATCCGTTATCTTCATAATTTTTAGGAACATCATGGCGATCTAAATAAATTAATGATAAAAAGTCCTAATATCTTTGTCAGACACTTACCATTGTCTATTCTTCTAGTTTCCCTGTAGAAGTATTCTGAAAAAAGAAATTGTTTGTTGTTGATTGATATTGTTTGCATATTTGTACAGTTTTCATAGTAGGCTTAACACATAAATACTTACTATGTTTTGGTTTTTTTCGCCTTTTCAGAAACGTATAAATTACAATTACGAGTACTAGTACTATAACTACAGCACCTAGTACTAACAAGCCATTCATTAAAGTTAGTGGCTCATAATCAGTATTTATATTCAAAATTTCAACATAATATCTTTGCATGGATTTGTACTTAGTCATTAATACCATGCATACATTATATGAAGTACTAGGTTCTAGTGCTTTGTTGTATACAATATCTTTAAAAATTGTGTCACTTCCCAATTTTGCATAGTTTGCTAAAAAAATTCAATTATGTTAAGTTAGCTGAGGCTTAACATTAGCTAAGTCTTAAAATGTGTATAACTCTTACCATGCCCTAGATGAAAATCCATACTTTCTGCAATATCAGACTCGTAGGCAACCCATACCATTTTATCATCTGTAATTTTACATTTGTCTTTGAGGGTATTTATGAGATTGGTTTGATTATACTGCGAAATATTTTGGATCATTGTTGAAACAATGATAATTAAATGGCTGAAACATAAAAAGGAAATCGATTAGTTTTTATAAGAATGAAAAGTATAAATTATTATTAATTTTTTTCACCCAGAAAGCCTGTAGCTGTTTCTTTGTCA
>JAWQRO010000238.1:0-46973 GCA_033557835.1 Helochares maculicollis
CAAAGTTAAGAATATTTTTTGCAAATACTTTGATGAATATTCATTTAGCTAAAATTTTGTTTAGCTAATAAAGTTATGCCAAGTTTCATAGTTTTTACAGAAATCATTTTTATATATACATTCTTAATCGAAAGAAGGCACAAATCTATAGTTTGTAGAAGATAAACTATGTGTCTTCAAAATAGAGACCCAAACTTTTAACTGCACGCTGAACATGAATTTGAATTATCGGAGGTGTGTTGGTTTCGAAAACAAATTTTTGTTGTTGAATTGAATAGCTCCGTCTAAAATAAAGCAATTTTGTGAAAGTTAAAAGTGCGTGGCTGGCCAATTTTTAGTAGGTGCTTTTCCCCCCTGTCACTTAACTACAACAGTTCCGGAAAATCAATCCCTCAGTGACCAGTCGTAATAAAATCTTCCGGTGTACATTGGCCTGTTCCGAACATCCGTTCGCCAGTATTAATGCCCTTCCTCTGTGACCAAAATAAAAAAGGAACTTTTATTGGGTGTTAATTTAAAAGACGTCAGGCTGGCTGCGGAAAATTCTCCACGGGCTGGGCCTGAGCCGAAGACGGTCGTTCATTCCAAGCTAGGTTTGCTTGGTAGGAGGAAAGAGTGCGGGTGGTTGTGTGTGAGTTGGTGCTGATAGGAATGAAGGGGGCTTGAAGGGAGAGCAGGGCAGCTTTCTCAGTTTGGTAAACGAGACTTGTGACCCCAGTGCGATTTTTCAACATCGTTACCCGTCACCCTTGGTTAAAAGGCAAACCGTGTAAGAAAAACATTCGAATCTTTAAGATCGCATCGAGGCGATATTTACTTTAAAACAAACGCAAACTGGAAGGATTTTCCTTTTTGAAAATCATTTTCCTGTAGCTGATATATGGCGATTTTATTACCGCTTTCATTTACGTTGAGGGCTCTCCATATATGACGAATAGCTGCATTATGGTACATAAAAATGAAACTAAAATAAAAACGCGCTGCTCGTTCTGCCTTTCGTTAAGACATAAAGCCGTCTAGAATTTATATATGGCCTTGTTTTTAGCTTTATTTACCTTATTTCGGAATATTTATATTTAATATAGTAGCTGGATTTCTGGGAGTTGGAGCAAATTTCCACTGTGTTTTCCACATTTATCGTGTCAATTGATTTAAATTTACGAATTGTGTATCCTCTACACGAAACATTTTTAGATATTTTATTAAAAGTCGGCAGTCGAGACTGCAATACACTGTTGTTGACTTTAAATCCAACACGCTGAGTTATTTGAAACTTAAAATTGATATTTAGATATTTTTCTACAAAATGAGTGAAGGTTTACACGATTGTTGTGCATTTTACTGCGGCAAATTACCCTTAGATAATGCAGTATATTATAAATGTAAGTTGATATCAATAATGCAAAATATGTTTCAACATTTTTTAAAATTTAATTATATTAAATGAAACAATGTATATTATTTATGAAAAGCAAAAAATATATATTACCAACGTTTCTGGTAGCTAGGAGGGACTCGCTTCCTATTTTTTCTTAGCCAAATATATTTATCAAATGGTGAAACGCATTCTTACATCCTTTCTTTTGTAGTAGAGCTAAGTTTCGTTTTAATACTGATCAAATGATTTCAAGGTTACCCTTTGTAATTTTTTCATGCGAATTTTGGCGGAGCTGCAAGTATTTGCAATAATAAGAAACTTTATCTAATTGCAAGTAATGTTCCTCGACACTTTTTACTGTGCTTGAAAAACGTAAATTATGCTTACTTTAGATATAATCAGTTAGTGAAAACCTTGACCAAAACCTTACATAATTAGAAAACTACATACCCAGAAAATATAGAAAAAATCTCCGACCAGTTAAGCGGAAAATAAAAGAAAGCAAATAAGCGTTTTGCAGCTATAAAGTTTTTCAAATGAGCTATAAATCTAACTAGAGATTGCAATTGCTAGAAATATCATAACATGTACGTAACAATAGCAATTCTGAGCATAATAATACCCGAAGTAGATCAATAAATTATTGACAATAATAATATCCTTCACTCAAATAGTAATACCCAATAAAGAGAAGAATTAAGTTCAAGCACGAGCTATGTTCGAACCACTTTCAAATATCGAATTCTAATTGCAAAAAAAAATTAAAAACAACCCACTCGCATTTTGCACAACTCAACACAAATATCCCTCAGCAATCGAGTTATAAAGAAAAATGCATTTTCAAGGCTCTTTCAGTAGACTCCAATTTATTTGATTCCTTTGTTAATGAAAATGTAAATTCGTTTTTAAATTAACTTAATTATGTCGTAAAAATTCAATTTGCAAGTAATAAGAGAAGCTTTAAAAGGATTTAAATAGTTATATAGATTTGTAGCGCCCGCCCGCTGCCGCCACTTCCACCATCGTCATGGCGCGAGACGTAGATGTAGCGTGAGGGGTGAAATTGAAAAGAAAGCGCATCCAGACTCCCTAAATGAAAAATATAATTTTCTTTTTTTGATTTTTTGCGCTCTACCCGGAAGATATATGTATCAGAAAAATTTTGCGGGTTTATTTCTAATCAGTTGAGAGCTACTGGTGCTTAACTTAACTCTCCTCCTTCTGATCTCAAAGACGCGAAGACATCATCTCGCTTCTGAATGAGCTCCTTGCTATGTTTTCTCGCTTTATACTAGGTTAGCTGGGTCTCTACTATATTAGCTTGCTCTCTACTAGATTAACTTGCTCTACCAGATTAACTCGCTCTTCTAGATTAACTTGCTCTACTAAGTTAGGCTTCTCAACTTATTTGTTCTTTTTCAGATCAGTTTACCATTACCAAACCAAGTGTTTTTTATAGGGTCAGATCGTTGTTTACCATGAATGATCGTTGTTTACCAAGAATGATTGCTATTTATCAAGCCAGGTCGTTAGTTACCAGATTTGATCGTTATTTATTAAGCCACATTTGTTTTTAATCAGACAAGATCGTCGTTCACCCAACCAGTTCGTTATTCAACGAACCAGTTTAATTTTTATTATACTATCAAGTTGGATCAGAATTTACCTGGATAGCTCACTTTCTTATTTCAACTAAGTTGCTTAAATCTTAATCAATCCGTGTCTATCCTTTTTAAAAAATCTTTCATTACCTTTATTTTTAGAGTGAAATTTTGAAAAGAATTCTATAACATAAACATGTAAGTAGTTGCCGTTTCATCAAGGGAATGGCTGGCGGAAAAGAGGAAGCATAAAAAAGTTATGGCTTCTTGTTTTCCTTATCAAAAGGGAATGGGTGTGGAATGGGGGCTGGGCTGGAGATGTAAAGTTCGAAAGTCTCAAAGTTATCAGTGCTTACTCGCGAAGTTAAAACTTTAATAGCAACAATATTCTAAATTTCCCTGTTTTTCCCTGCCCGTTTTAAGCAGCAAAAGTTTACCTGCATTCGGAATTTTAAGTAGTCAGTAAAAATGTTTCAGCTTCACTTCCGATAGAATTTTTTTAAGTTGCTAGCGATGTACAAGCAAGAGGAAAACGTTGGAAAAAGAGGATCATGGAATGTATCTAAATCGAGTAGAAAATCAGTTTTGCAGTTTCCAACCGTGCAGGGAAACCATTTATACCCATTTTATTAACCCAAAAGCCAAATTAAATTTAACATTTGTAGGGTAGTTCCAAGGGATATAATTGTGGCTGTGGTTGGTGAAAGAAGTAAGTCGGAGGCAAAGTCAATAAAAACAGTTTCGAGCAAAGTTTCTAAGAAAGTTCGAGTCTTTGTGAGGATCTGAACTCTATTGTTCCCTTTTGAAGGTTGCTCGCGGACAGTGAAGAGATGTTTTGTGGGGCACTCCAATGTTATCGTGAAAAGCTGGTTGGTGGCCGCACCGGAAATGCGGTTCTCAGTAGTTTCACTTCCTATTATTGTTTTGTCGTGGACTTGTCTAAACCACCTCTATCTGCGATCTGTATTTTAAGAAGTTTTATGCAAGATTCAAATCTCCTGCCGCCTCTCTTTCTCCTTACAAAATGTACTTGCTTATCACAGTTCCATCTCCAACCGGATGGAAGATTCATATTATCTGCATTTCTCTCTTTCATTGCTTTAGGATCGGTTCACGTCGGAACGTCGACGCGACGAGCAAGGGGACTAAGTGTATTGTCTGGGCCTTCCGTGACGCGGGGATAAAGAGACTTTTCAGTTGGACAAATCGCGGTACGGTCTCTATAATTACCGGCTATGAATGGGGAAATTTAATTAATGGTGTCGATATGTATCTCGCTGTCGAGCCATTTAAAATTTATTGAGGGAAGACCAATAGAAATTTGATTTGTTTCCAATTGCTTGAGGCGGCAAAAAACTTAGAGCACCATTCGTAATCGGAGGCGACGTCCGCTTCGTGCCGGCATCCCTTTCAAACTTTGCTTCGTTTTAGGTGCTGTAAAACAATAGTTGTTTATCTGTTGTGCCATAAAAACTTCGCTCTTGGTGGTAAATGAGCTGTCAGGGCTACTAGTTAGAGCGGCCCGCCAAGTGACATCGTTTAATTAACTTAGTGCATTAGTTTGAAAGTTTCTTATTATTGAGTTGACATAAAAATAATCGTTTTGGGCTTTAAGAAGGCTATATTGATGATGATGCTTACAGTAACTCTTAGTTTTATACAATAAAATTAATTTTATTTGACAAATAATGAAATTAACTTTTTTTGTAAAACGAGAATTTAAATGTATGCATACTTTTCTTTCTTTGAACTAAAGTTTTTAAATTTTAGTAAACATGTTCAACAATGTACTTTTAAGAAATAATTGTATTTGCGGAACAATTGGGTAGAATGAATTTGCAGAAAAACTCAATGATTATTAATGTATTGAATTTAGTTTTTGGATAAAAGATTTTTAAATCTTAATTATGAGCATTGAAAATGTCCATTGATTATATTGCTATCTTAATCAAATAAACGTACAGAGAGCATGGAAAACTAATTTTTATAGTTCTTAATAATTTACTTACTCTAGTTTTAATTCATTTGAAATTATGATGCTAAAGAGCTAACTGAGAGAAATATCTTCGAGTAACATAGCATATATGTATTGACAGAGTTATACAATTATATTACACAATGAAACCAAAAACTTTCATAATTTACTTTGTAACGTTGTTCTTTTATAATGCATCGGCCACTTTTATACGGATGACCGAAAAGAACGAGCAAATTTCGAGTAAGCAAAGTTTGATTTATTCTTGTTATATTAATACTTTTCAAAATTCATTAAAATACAGTCACCAGAATTCCGTAGCTGATCTTTTAGACAAAATATTTACAGGGATTTGTATCCAAAAACGCGCTCAGAGTCTTAGAAAAAATTGATGAATGAAATCAGATGCATCCAAGAATTAGACAAACTACTTAAAAACAAGAATATTTTAAGAAAATGAGGCACAGCACATTATGGCTAGGTTTAGTAGTCCTATATATTAGTAAATTGTGAACACAGACTATCAGAAAGCAATATATCATCAAAATATAGAAAAGTACAGTACTACGTAAAACCTTTGTGGGCAAAACAATAACAACACAGTAATTTAGAAAGTCAACTAGAGAATTGAAGGTACTACATGAAGAGTCTCCAACACAAATTGTCATAAAGGATGATCGATTCATCTGGTAGATTTCTCCAACGGTCTAAACAAGACCGAAAATAAGCTTAATTATGGTCTTAGATGGAATAATTAAGAACCAGACGCAAGACTAAAAATAAAACAAGTGTTGACCAAAGATTTTAGTTATTTTAATTTACCTAAAGAAATTTTCAACTTTCAATCGAATAGGTTTATAACAATATTTTATTTTGAAATGGTACACAATGTGTTATTATCATAATAAAGTTTATTACTATCAGTAGACTAATAAATCAAGCGTGAGATTTGAAGCTGTCAGGTAAGTGTAATGGGGGTGAGGTTCAATGAGATCGATTCAGAAATTGCCTGTTAGTTGTGTGTGCATGGAGGTATGTCGTAACTTTGTCGTATTAATAGATATGTCCATTACCTTGATTTATTATATGCAAATTACTAAGATGCATGCTTATCTAAGCGATCCCATGGTATGTGCCAATTTAATAGTTGTGGGCGCGTATCTCATTACACATGGTGTGCCCAACTCAACCCTGCATACATATATTATGGGGAGAAGGGGATTGAGATGCGGTGTTGTTGGTATTCTGAAATTAATTTTGAATGTATGGGAAACCAGGAGAGGCTCAAAGGATATCTATATAATTTGAAGCAGTATCGATATTTTTGTAAAGTCAACTCATGGACATTTCACCAAACAACAAATATATCAAACTAATTTAGGCGGGTTCCAAAATTGCTTTGATGGAGTAGACACAAGTTATGGAACTTATAAAGGATGACATAAAGTTGAGTTTATTTGTTTGACAGTACTGTACTGCAATTGTCTAATTAGATTAATTAGATTATTTAGATTGAGGATGATATAATTTGCTTTAGATAAATTTGAACTTCAGCATTCCTTTATTGGACAAACTCATTAAGATTTTGCTAAATGTTTGGTATGCAACTTTGTTTGTCCCGGTTGTTATAATGTTTGCTTTGCTTTTTTATTCATAAATTTCTAGCAATCTAAGTAAGAAATGAACAAATGCGTAGTTGAGAACAGCTGAATTTCAGGCAATATTAATAAAAACTGCATTAATTACAAACGAAGAACGCTGAGTTTTTGTTTAAAACACATTTGACTATACAATGAGTGTCTATTTTTCTTTCTTCACTTCAACAATCTTTAATTAGCTCAGGAAGAACCAATTAAATTTGCTTCTTAGATAACATTGGATTACATGTAATTCAATTAGTAGGAAATATACTGAAAAGCTTGTATGGATGTACCAGCTTTTGAAATAATAAGTAATGACAATTTCAACTAAAAATTTGACTACTAAAAAAGTAATAATGTTTTAGAATTTGAACAAATCAGGCAATGATTTAGCTTTGCATCAAAAAATAAAGAGACAAAGTGTAGAGAGTAAAAGGCTCGAACGAGCATGAAAAAGGAAAAATCGTACCGGCAAAGCAAAGGCAGGAGTTTTTCAATATTGCACGTATTGTCCGTGAAAATTGCATCTAAAGCTGTGTTACAGGCTAACCCTCGTGGCCACCACGTGACCCACTTCGGCCTCGTAATGGTGCGTCTCTTTCACAGCTCTGAACAACCCCTGTCTGCTCCACTGACTCTCAATACTGACGACACGAACCACCGTTTTAGCAAAATGTTCGACCTTTTTATTATAGGTACGTAGGTAGGATCTGAAATGTAAAACGTTTTTGAGCGTTTTACAACCATTTTCTCTCTTTACTAACTGATGGATCGGGAAAGAAATTCAAATAATTTATTTTTGCAAAGGCCAAGGCAGACATTATCTTAAACTCAAATTACAGTTTAATGTTAAAATAATGTGAATAAATAATAATCGTTAATTATTACTAAGAATAGTTTTTTATTAGTGTATTTATTTATTGACGAAAACCTTGATAATCGTCGTCAAAATTACAAACATTAATGGGACTAATTTTGATCATTGTATTGGTGGTTTTAGTTTTGGTTGTTTTATAATTGATCGCATATTCCACTTATTATTAGCTCATATGCTTAACGAATTAATATACCGAATTATTAGTAGTGCTACTTATTACATTTTTGTCATAGTTTTAATGCTGTCATTTTTATTGCTTCTAAAACATAACAAAAAAATCTGTATATAACTAGGCTCAACATTCTTGTAAATAATTACAATCAATTTTAAAGATTATTCTCATAATTCGCTTTAAAGAACTAATTTGTACATAGAACTGTTCCTTTAAACAAGGAATATAGAATAGAAATATATCAATATATCAATAGTCAATCAAGAAATCTTATTTCTTCTAAAAAAATACGCAAATTTATATGTTATTGCTGAAACAAATGTATAATAAAATTTTGTTTGATAATTTTCTTAAAACGAAGTGTATTATGTGATAAAAACTGTCCTAAGATATTATATATTAGTATATTGTCTTTGTATCTTGCCAATGCTATTTCTAATTATTTCTTACTTGCTTTCTTTTGGTAACATATCTTTAATTGCTCTAAATCGACTATTGAAGTTTTCTTTTCGTTTATTGATTGTCCTACTCTTCAGCAACACGTTTTGTACTCTTTTTTGTTTTGGTTCTTCTGATACCTTTTATGCTTTTATCTTATTCTGTATTCTATTACTGTTGTAGCATATTTCATTAGCTAATGACTTAATGTTTTTGTAGTTTGCGAAGTTAAGAATCTTCTCTCTCTCTTCAGTACTTCATGTCCCACTATATCATTAACAGCTTTTGATTATTTTTAATAGATGATATCCAACACTGCTATGCTGCTCCTACCATTACAATTTTGTAGGTCCTCATAGAATTACATTTTTGTTTTCCAAACATATTATCTTAATCATTGATAACATTTTACACTCGATTGCGTTTCAAATTTTCAACAAAAATCATGCTATAATTAAAAATAAGATCATAACGAATTCTCGTTTAGAGGTTTCAGGTAATGCTTGCAAAAATTGCAACTACAAAGGAATTTTTTTTAAAAGAACTTAAGCAATACAGTTTTTCTAATGAATGTTGGGGATTTAGATCGATTTTCAAAACGGAAAGGCGTTACTCATCACAAGAGAGGTTTAGAAGGCAAAAAGCACAACGAAACAAGCAGAAACCACCGACCGGAAGAAGATAATTATGAGTTAGTTGAGTAAAATTACAAGCCAGTTTTATAACCCATTAGAGAAAATAACAAAGTACCTATCTGCTCGTCTTAATTGAGCGCACTCAGATGTTGCTAATTAGAGAGACAATCTTTGTCATGCAATTTTGCAAATAGCGAAGAGTTATTACTGTTAACAGAGTCGTCGCGTCTCGCCGCCTCCCGTCTCACTAAGAATTGGAACGTAAATTTCAACTTGTAATCTTCGAACGTTGCTCTGGTGCTGCTGCTCCTTCATACGCTTCACATATTTACGCTTCAAATACCTATTACATCTTCTTATACCCTCTAAGCTACACGCCATGGCAAAACACATTCTCACCCCAGCACATATTAATAACATCGGAGCATTCCCGATATTTCCTCAACTTCCTGTCGAATAAACTTCCGCAAATCGCTATACGGGGCGTTTTTAAAGTAATTGGGCATTTTAATTTCAATCTCGTTACTCTATTTATTTTTTCATGAATCCAATGCATAATTTAATGGATTTCCGTGACGCCAAACAAAGTTCGGAGAGGGTTTGGTGCAGCTCCACTGAACGGCTGCAAATGCTCCGGTATTAAATTTGTAAACTGGAAATTACAACAGCAAACCAGAGCTACAAAATGGACAAATTAGTTTTACCGTGCAAATTTTATTTTCATGAGGCCAATGCGGGGTGGGCGCAGCGAAGCCCGCCGCTGAAAACAAGTATGGCAATAAATAGGGTTGCATCTGACAAGCGCCGGATTTTCTATGCGAAATGTTTGTGCAATTGAAATCTGTTTAAAAACAGAAGCCCCTTCATTATTCAAAAGGTGGGTCCTATAAATTACCCGGCGGAGAGAGCTGGAGGACCCGAAATGGTGTAAATCAGGGAAAAAAGGAAGAACGGCCTGCATAACTCGGCCCGGCCTCACACCCTCCCTCGCAGAGCAGACCATGTTCCCGGTGCGAAAATTAAAATTTCAATTTTATGACGAAAAAACTTTTTCAATCAAAATTCCGACACTCTTATATTAGGAAAATTCGCGGCTTATGCTCGGCTTCATTTAACTCTATTCGAGTTTACCTAACAGAATAATAGTCTTCTTTCCCCTGGGTTTCGTTGGTTTTTGATTCCTTCCCGGGTTTAACACTTTCATATCTGCTTGCTCTTTTGCGTTATGTTTGTTAAAACTTTTGGTTTTGTTACTTCTGAAGAAAAAAATACTCACATAGTCTTCTTTGGGTCATTTTGCCTTCTATTAGTCTTTTCGTAATTGGTGCAAACCACGTTTCTCGCTGCCATATGTGGAAAATGTTTTGACATTTTTGCTGCATAGTACTGTACTTTAAAATAATTCTTGTTATATGTCATAAAATCATAGTGCATCGTTACATAGACTAATTGTATCATATAGTATTCCAGGTAACTTAAACAGAATTTTTTAGTAGAACTAGTAATTGTCATCCTTTGTCGAGAACAAGTCAAATGACGAAAAGCATTTATTCATTGACCTGATAATTGGCCTTAAAGACAAAAAGATTAAGTGATATAATGTAGAGCTAAATAAATTTTACCTCTAATAATTTGGATACAATATATTTTTTTAGTGACAATTATAGTAAAACATATTATAATTTTATTCTTTTTATAGAAATTGGATAGTAAGATACTCTAGACTTAAATTAAAATGTGCAAGGACCAGGTTCATACTAATATTACATTTTAAATAGAAATGTGTGCTTCTGTCGACTATCAAGTATTAAGTTGTGTATCATTAGCTATTGCTCAAATAATTATTGTTAACTATAGCAGTTAATCATCGCATTATACAAATTTAATCGCAGGTAAGGCTGCTCTTATAGAAATATCTGAGCAATTTTCTTAGACTGATGTATATTAATAAGGCTACTACTTTAATGTAGAATTAAGCGATCAAATTACCCAAGCAATGAAGACATGTATTAATATTTAAATTGAGCTATTTTGCAACATAAATCTATGATTAACTAAATAGAAATTTTTTATCTGAAAGTTGACGGAGAAAATAGATTGTAGAAGCTAACGGTTACAATCAGTTTAAATAATAAATTCTGCCGATTCCTTCCAATTTCTTCCCAATCAAATTGAGATGTTCATGAAAGTGATCTTGTTAATATATTAGACAAAATATTTCAGAGTTATACAAAGTATAATCTGACTAAAACAACATCACTTTTACTTTACGAGTTTATTTAGAGTGTTAAAAATAAAGTATCAAATTTTTATTACCGAATAAGATATCTACCGTCAGACAGTGCCGACAATCATGGTTCCTCATCATAGTTTATACGCATTAAAATAAGATACTTTTAGACTGCATTACGTTGCACTTTAATGTGTACATCTGTGGTATAATATAAATTTCTATAAAGCCGCTAAAGCCACGCATCCCTGTCATATGCACCAAATAATTAAATATTTTAAATTTAATATTTTCTCCAAACGTACTTTAGGAACAGCAGCTGTAAATGGTCTGCAGGATAGACAAAAAAAAGTTCCAGAGCGCTGACATAATTTCCAACATTTCTTAATTAAGTACAGTACCTGCATTAAAAACATCACTTATACCAAAATTGAGCAATTTAAGCCAAAGACAAAGGAACTGCGCAACCTTTACCGACACTATAAGCGGCACGGTACGTTTCGTCTGGGCTTCCTCCCATTCTCCCTCTTATTGTTTTATTCCCTCTAAAATTTCTAGCTGTTGCACTCTAATTAGTTAGAGTTGCTCTGGCAACACCAGTTTCTGCACTTCTGCTCCTGGCAGCCAGCTACCTCCTTATTTGGCACAGTCTTTGGATAATTTTCCAACTATCCTACCTTTTTTTCGTAAGGGAGGAAACGGAGACAAATGACGAACGTGCGACGACTCAGAGCACGCTTCGATGCATAAAGTATTCTAAAGTATCTCTTCGTTAACTGTTGTTCCCATTCGGAAGGGTATTTTGCTTTAAATGGCTGCGTTTAAGGAAGTAATTGCTTTAAGTAATTTCTAGTTGTTGGTTGCAATCTCCTTCCTTGCCTGCGACTGAGAAATGTTACCTGGATACTCTACATTGCAGCCCCTTGCCCTTTTTCATTCTGCACTGAATGTAAATTCCTTGCCATAAGAAAATTTCTTCTCTAAGAAAATTCCACCCTCAAAGAAAAACCCTTCCATTTTGCATCATCTCAACACTTTCCTGTAAAATAATCGTGGAAAATTTAGCATAAAACGTAAACATCGTTAATAAAACGTTAATCTTGATCTGTTTTGTAAACAACTATCAAATCCTATTCCTTAATTAATGACGAATTAACATTTATCCTTGACTTAAATCTAGATTTTCATAATGATTATAAAGGAAAGCAATTTATTCCCAAAGCTGGCTGACTAATCGTTTTCAGTGTTTTCTGCTATTCCCGAGCCCTTCTCGCAATAATTTTCTGCCTATCGCTTCAATATAACCCTGTCACATTTAACCATATCACAGCGCAAAATGGGTGGTAGTGGTGCTGTGCGTTCCACCCTGAACTATTCTACGAGTTGAGAGCCCCCTTTTACCACTCTCTAGCATTAAGCAAGTAAACATTTTCTAGCGCGCTGCTAGTTTTAATGCGTTTCCAGCGAGTGTAAATGCCCTGAAAACACAATCAGTAATTACGGGGAGATTGGTGGATGGATAGTGATAATTAAAATCGCCTGGCTTTGACCTGTCACCCGTATCTGGAATTACAACGATTAGTTTTGCCTGTCTTTCTCTCTCACTCTCACTCTCTATTTATCTTTCCTCTTCTATTTATACATCATCCTTTCCCTCTGTATTTACTATTCCCTCATTTTTTACACATCATCCTATTTTTTTATCCTGTTTCTATTTCCTTCGTCCAGTCTTTCACTTTCAATCTCTCTCTCTCGCTTTTCATTTCTATTTCAAAAGATATAGATTTTATCTAAATTTCAGTAAAATTCGCAGGGGCATAATGTATTTTTGCCGGACAATACATTTTTAATCTTCTGTTCCGCAGACCTTACCTCAATGAGGAAGGTAGACCCTTGGGAAATCACAAAAAACCTCCTCGATAACTTCTAAAAAGAATCTGGGTGGAGCGGGCGGGAGAGTCCTTTGCTTTGAAGGAACACCGGCTCGGCCGTGGCCTCCCGACAACCACTAACCCCCGTCTGGGGATGAATGTTTCTGATTTACAAGGCTAAGTGATTTTCTATGTCACGAAATTTTAACAGAATTTAGCTCAAGCTGGGCTGGAGTCGGAGCTGGGACTCAGAGACTGGAGCTGCAGGGCTTCAGGCCCGAAGCATGCTGAAGCCGGCAGGCGGGCGCGGTCTATTTTTCTCCTCTTGTTCACCAACAAATAAACGATTCCCTCTCTTTAAATGTTTGTTGTCAACCGACAGCTTAAAAATATTTGTATTGGATTTATTTCACTGGAAAACAGTATGTGGACTTATTATACACTGTACGTTATGATGTTACAGGGTTTGTTTGCTGGCGATAATATTTTTGTATACATACGAAGTGACAAGTTTTAAGGTTACAAATTATCAACTAATAACTAAAAAGATATTGTTATACCATATTAGATAACTATTTGTACATAAGACTGAAATATTTATTTCTACCCAGCCCAGGGAAAATCTGTCATATTGTTTCTCTCAAGGAAAAATAATGCAGATTTTCGTCCAAGCTGTCTCTTAAAATATATTTTTTTCAAAACTGAGGTTTTATACAAAACGGAAATTTCGCTCCCTAATGTCTAATTAATGAAGGAGCCCTGATTTAAGCACCATAATAAAAGATTTAATGCTACTCAAGCCTTAAGAAAAACTGTAATTAATGTTTTATAATTCCGCAAACTCCCCACTCTCGTCTGTTGACCTGCTGATGAAATGTGAGAGTCACGTAATTACCAGCATGTCATGGTTTTGTTTTTGATATCGCATAGTTATTATTAGAGGTAATTGTACGATAGTCTCAGACACTATTTATTAATAACGGTCACGTGATTTGCCGTGTCTAGAACTACGTACAAATTAAGTACTTACTTTCTTCTTTCCGCATTACTAAAGTCGTGCCCGCCACTTGATGACCTAGGAAGCCTCTTCTCGATCAATCGTGTTAATTTTATTGCAGTATTTCATTCTCACCTATTCATGGCTTGACTTGCTAAGAAAAGGAAATTTATTTTATAATCTTGTTACTTGCCTAGGCAAGACTATGTGCGAGCCTTCTATCGAATAGGCTCCAGTTGTCATAACATTATTTATGTTTACGATTGAAGAAATCTTAGCTAGCTTATCATTCGATCTCACGATTTGTCCATTTATTTGATTGTTGAGGTATTGAGTCAATGGTAGGGTTTGCAGACAATTTAATTGGAAACAAATTGCAACACCGCGATCTACTTACATAAAAAATAATATTGTATGCAAAGTATTGCACGGTTATTAGCAATGAAACGAGAAGCAAGTAACATTTAAAGCACCTACCAATTTGGATCGTGACTGGCCTGTTTCGGTCTGCTGTAAGAGTTGTAAGCGACCTTTTATCTGATTGGGGACAAACACGGATTGTTGTATTAAAGTTATGTCATGTTGTGTGGAACGCTAAGGAGGTAATACGAAGACGGGTTTTTAGTTGAGTTTTTACAGCTTCTCTAGAATTATAATTATTTGAAATAACATTCTTCCAGTCCTCTTATTTGTGGAAAGTATCAGCAGTGAATTGGCCTTTCCTTTGGATGTTTATTTCTTCTTAGAAGAAATAATATTTTTAAACTACTGTTTCTTCTAATTATCGAAAGCAATTAAAAATCAATAGGTACTTTCTACAGTTTAGTCATGGTGCATCATTGATAAATTGCTACCTATTACATATGAAGTTAATATTATAGACTGTGATTGGATTGGTCAAGGATAAAAGGAAAATAGATAAAAGTGAGGTCTCTTTCACTTCGTCCTTAAATGAATAGCCAATATTTGGGCTTTTATGAATTACTGTTTCTATGGTTTTGCAAAATATCCTTTTCAAAACAAAAGCTTTTTTAATTCATCAGCACACATAATTATTATCACTTGTGAAATAAGTGCTAATAGGAAATCAGAAAATATATAGAATTTATTCACAAATACATCATTTCAATTTGTATTGAATAGTTTATTAAAACATTTTAAAACTTGATGTGAACATGAGCAGTCATTTTAATATTGATTTATTTCTTTGAGCCTAAATAACCCAAATTAAAAAATAATAAATATGGTAACTGAGACTATTTTTATTCAAAGATTACTTGCTAAAACTTATATTATTATTATATTAGTCAATTAAAATATTACACATAATTAACATCTTTAATACGGGTATTATTTCCCAGCTTGTTGTAGAGCTATATTTTACTTATTAAAACAAATTCATATTTGAAAACATATTTGAACACTTTCTAGTCTAGCTCTAACTCTCTAAATATCTGTAAAAACTGTCCAATACTAGCATTTTTACTTCAAAGCATATGCTGAATGTCATAGGAATAAAGTTTACCGTCCCAGAAAACAGTTATGTTATGTATTTGCTTTTTGTGCTTCAGTTCGTTAAATCTGATGGTTGTACTATTATAGCTTAAAACTATTGTTGTAGCAAGGAAGTAGTAAAACATGAGAAACCAAATGATTTACCAAACGGAATAAAATCGTAAAGTGACAATAAACTACATTTTTGAAGTTTTAAGTATGCTTATTATTTATAGCATTTCGACATTCCGAGTAAGCGAAGCTGTTCACGTTCTTACTCTGATTCTACATTTCATGTGCTTTCCATGAATATGTTTTGAAATTCCGTATAAATTGAAGAATTATTTATAGGAAATGACCTGATTTTTCTTGATGAGGTTTTTGTATAAATGTAATTTTTATGTCATTAAATTTTAGCAGCTATAAAAAATCTTAGATAGTATTATGAGAAAATTGTGTTTTTCTTGCTATAGAAAGCCAATATATCATTCCGTCAAGCTAATAGGGTGATATACTCTTCCAGTTTAAGTCGCCAACCTTTTCTCGGTTGTTTTAATTCTCAGATAATCTATTTTCCAGTTAGCGATCAAAGCAATCAACATGCTTGCTGAGCAAAAGTGTAGAGCAGGTGGCCCATTAAGCAAAGAGTCACGTTTCAATATATAAAAAGTATGTTGAAAACACAATTTTATTAAAGAGTGTATTTTCCGCACAATATACTTGTTACAAAAAATAAAAGTACATAAACAAGAAATGAAAATAAACAGCTGCATTGTCACTTAAAGCTTGAAAAATGTTAAGTTAAATTTTGGCAATTTTTATAAGTTTAAATGTTTAAATATATTGTGATAAAATATTCAGAAAATACCGCAAAAGCAAATATGTTTAAATTGAATGAATAAATATTCCTGTTAAGTGTAGTCTTCTTGATTTCAATAGTTTTACCAAGAATCAAATATACGAGAAAAATAAATTAAAACAGATATTTCCCGCATGTAAAATTATTTTTCATTTAAATTTGCATTTGCTTAAAACTGTTTAAAAAGTACCTTTTATTTAAACAATCTTCTATAAATTTATTTTTAACTAAGAGACTATAGTTAATCTTCTGGCTGTGGATTTCTTGTCAGCTTCAATTCTTTTGTTGGGATTTTCTTATAGTTTATTGTATGTCCCTCGGTCTTGTAATAGATTTTGTTTCTTTACAATTAATATATATTATATAATTTTTTATTTAAATCACATTTATGTCTTTTGATTTTTTTTGTTTTGATAATAAAAGCAGATTTTTCATTTTTTAAGTAATATTTGTTATTATTTTTCTGAACACGTTTTGGAGAAGTTTCTCATGTAAGTTTATAAGCGAATTGGCAGTTTAGTGTTTTCATGGCTTAAGATCAATTTCATTATTATTTGATGGAAGGTTTAATTTTTATACCCAACAGTATTAAATATTTCGTAGAATCTTATTTATGTGTACTCAGTCATCCAATTTGAGTCGACATTATGGTAAGCAAAATGCTATATTTTTACAATTTATAATACTTGCAATAATTTTGTCTTGTCCTCATTTCATTGATGTCTTTGAATGTGTTATTATATATTTTTTGTTTTAGTTTTATGCATAATTCAAGTAAATGTTCTAAACTTTGCACTAGTTTGGATAACTAATAGTGGGTAATGTCATGAGAACTATTAATTATATGTACATACCGCAATTGTTCATTTAACACACATTGGTGTTGCTACTTAGGTTTATTGGCTTCGTTCATGATTCGTTCTTGCAAATTTTTTTCATAACTCATTTATGTATAATCGTTCCTATAACTATTAAATAATAATTATTAGATATAAACTAGAGCAATGAAAGATAGCATCCGTCCCTAATAAATTAACTAATTAAAATGTATTACATAGTTTTGTGGGGGACGATTTCCCAGCAATTCTAAGAGCTTAAGAAAATCCGTCCATGCTACAATCTGTCTTAAGGTCAGAAAACACTTTCAGTTTTTTAATTTGGCAGTAATTAGATCATTTGAAACCAGCTGAATATAAAATATTCGTTGGCATCATTACGGCAAACTCATTTTCATTTATTTTAAAATTAATGCAAAAATTACAATATAGAAACAGTAAAAAAAATCTGGTAGCCGAGCTGGACTCAACCTAGATTTTCGACGGACCAACTGTCGTATGCTAGAATTCTAAATAAATAACCTAGCTCTTGCGCCGGCCACAATGTTATCGACAATACACTGACCCTATGTTGCACAACACCTTTCTCTCGGACAACGGCAACGGGCCAATATGAAAGTTCTTGAGTCCCATACCGCCTCTGCTAGAGTAGGGCAAATCGAACGTTATAAATACACCTACAACACTCAAAGCGGTGGATACAAATTCAAAACCAAACAATAAACAACCTTAGTGATTTTATTTAGTAAATAGCTTAGCCATGAAACAGACTACTTCTTTAGTGGTGGTGTGCTTGTTGTGTTTGAGTGCGGTCAGCACCTTCGCTTACCCCGTCCGGGAGCAAGTTTACCCTCAGTATTTGGCCCAACAGCCGGTCCAATACCAAACGACGGTTCAGCAGCCCTATTTGCAGCAATTACAGTCTCAACCTCAGTACATCACGGCAAACGTAGCTCAAGAATCCACCCCGATTTTCGAAGGGCAGCAGAGGAGCCAAGCGCAGCAGCAATATGTTGCTCAGCCTCAGCCTCCGACGCAGAGGGTAGCGCAATTGCTGCTGCCTACGAACGTCGACAGACAGGTACAGATTAATGGCCCCCGGAGCCGTTTTTAGTCCTTTTTACTAAATAATAGATTTTCCTGGGAAAATTCCACACGCGTTTTTGGCACTAAATCCTTCTCATATATACAAACGGGCTTCTCTCAACTGAATAACAACTCGAGAGAACAATTTATCTGGACTAATAATGCTGCTGTTTTGTCCGTTAATTACCGGACTGTCTGTTTAAGAGATATTTTTCCTATAAGTCTGGATTTTCTTTCTTTCCAGTTATGTATTCATTGGGAACTGCAGCTATAATTTGTTATTGTGGAAATTAGCACAGCAATGTTGGGTTGGTACGAATTTTGGTTGAACAAAATTTTGATTTTCGCTTACGTTTGAGTGTTCTTTTAGACGTAATGTAAATTGAAATACGTCGATTATGGACTGAACCTATGCAAATTTTCGATCAATTATCACTACGTCCAACAATTATTTGTTTTAAAAGATTCTTTAGCACATGTTCACATGTTGAAAGTTATGCTGAAAATTTATTTTACTATCGATTCTAAGTGAAAGACATATAAAGTATATATTAAGTGCGCTTATTATTGCTGGAAAATTGAATAAACTGTTAGAATTCAGAGAATTTTGTGTTGTGAGTAAGGTTTTTATGTGCTATAAAGCAATCGTAGTTGGAGAAGTCTACGGCAGAACCGATAAAATTGGGAAAATAAAATCAGATATGACTTGGTACAAAATTACTTCAGATTTTCATTAAGTGATAATAAATTATGTCCAGTCATGAGCAGAATTTTTTTTATCTATAACGCAAATTTGTAACAAATTTAAGCTAGTAAAATGGATGTTGCATGATCTAACGCGGAAGTTTACTCAGAAAGCTCATAATTATAGATTTCACCATTCAAAATTAATTATTTTCTCAAATTTAAAGCAATATATTTCCATATAGTTGATATTGCGACTAAATTCACTGTTATATTGCGAAGCATTCTAAAAAGGCATTAATATACACTCAAATCTTGTATTTATCTATATGTATATTAAATAATACGCTTAGTAGAGCCAAATACATATATATATTTCAAATGCAAATAAACTGTTGTGTTTGATGTCTGATTTAAATTTCCAACATTACACAAATCAAATCCTAATATTCTCTGGAATATTGCTCGCGATTTAGCGGCCGAGCAAAGCGGAGCGATGCGATATGCTATTCTACGTTTGTAGCTGTAGCATTAAAAGCAGCCGAACCAGCGCTACTGCCATTATTCTCCGAGCTTGAAATTTCAGCATATTGTGTACATTATATATAAACGTATGAACATGTAGGTTGTTCGTATATGCAGATACATACATAAATATACTTACTGTTTGTTCTAATATCTAGAGGATGCCGACGCTGCCGCCGCCGACGCGACGGCGTGCTTAGTTCATAACGGATTTTGGTTGCAGTCATTTAAAATTCTTTTACGAGCTTTACTAGATGTTGTGTTTTATGAGTTGTGCCGAGAATGTTACGGAATAAATGCAAATTAATTTTTGTTGCTTTGATATAAATCAAATAAAATTTGAAACTATGTAAACTTCATAAAACGATATGTTTATTAACTCCATGCTGCATCAAAACCGCCCCGGAACAGTTTATTTATTAAAAATCCAATTTTTAGCTCTATTTAAACATAAAATATATGAAAAGTATGGCAAAAAATGCACAGTTTCGTAATTGTTGATTTTATACAAGTAATGATGATATTTGCTTATTAGATTCAAAAGGTAGCCCAACAAGCAGCGGGCCCCTACTACGTCCAGCAAGTGCAAGCAGCTCAGCAAAGGGCCCAAGCGGACGAGGCAGCCGCAGCAGCCCAAAGAAGGGCGCAAACCCAAGCGATAAGAGCCCAGCAGCAGTTTCAAGCCGCTCAAGGTCCCCAACCACAATATTTGCGTGAAGTGCCACAAGCGTACAACGTAAAGCCTGTGCCAAGACCCCAACCTTTGAGGGTGTCATCAGCACAGCCTTCTCTCAAACAGCAGGAACAAGAACAGGAACCGGAGGAATTTGATGTGAGTAGGCCCCCTTAACACTCTTTAAATATCCTCAGTTCAACATTTCCTCCAAGATATCCTGTATACATGTACTCAAATATGCAGACACAGATACTCTGAATTCAGACGCAACAATCATAGTTGTTCCATTTCGAAATCTATGAGTCTGTGGCTTGAATATCCTGGTTGTTTGCCACCTTTAAAAACACACCTCTAATTAAATACAATAATCCGCTCAAAATTAATTGACAACGCCACATCATCCATACGACATAACTCTTCATAATTTCATCCATTTGCCAGATGTAGAGCCAGGAACACACTTTAAATTGACCTGTCGTTTCGCAGCCGGGGTATGATTAGGTCTGTGTGAAATATCGTTTTTATATGAATGAAATGTATAGCTAATATAGTTGTTTATTTATAAACATTTATGCAGAAAATATACATACGATTAAAGGTAATATCCAGCGGTAGTATTGATTATTATTTGCATCTATATTCAAATGCGGTTTATGCATAAACATTAATGCATATATTAAGCCTAAAAAGAGCATACTTTTACTATTGCTACTATACGTGCGAAAACGAAAGTTTAGCAATCAATGAGAGCGCTTTTTCAATGTCGAAATACAAATGGTTCTTAACTGTTTTTTACCCTTTCCCGTATAACAATTTGCTGTAGCAAATTTTTAAAAATTCTACAGACATAATTCTTAAGAAAATTAGTACATAAAAAGAAATTATCATTGTACGTGAAAACAAACACAAGAAAACATTTTGCTTGCTAATTCACTTAAAAAATATCTTTTAAGCTTGATCATAATAGAGTTAATAACGCTCAATAGAAAATTAATAAGAGATTGCGACAATGTCTCAGTCACAAATATGTCTTTGCGAATCATTAATCAATTGATGTATCTATTTAGGAAAGACGTACTGTTTGTTACTTTCTCCAGCAATAATTGTAGTCTTGAGAAATGACAGTAATGAAAAATATTGCGCAACTCGTTTTGTGGTCCAATTACATAATCTTAAATGTCTTTTGAAAAATTTCTTCATGTAAAATGTATATATTTGAAAAAAATACCAAACGGAATTAATATGAAAAGTCTATCAGCTAAAATAGCTTAAATTTGCTTACCATCAAAAAGAAACTGTATAGGAATTTATTGATGTGAGCTTTTATGCATGATAGCTGAAGAAATTACTGCAATGCCATCATTACTGTTATAACACGGCAATTTTCATATCAAAATCTGTAACCACTAATTCAGAGCTTAGCTTGTTAGTTCGTCTTGAAATATATGATTACAAAGTAATGCTAGGTAAATTTTAAAATTGTTCTTAGCTATTGCGGTAAACAGAAAGCTGAGACATAAATTGAATTCCAATCAACTGGTTTAACATTAAATAGTTTAAAAATTGCAAAGCATTAACCTTAGGCATTTAATTTGCTCAATCTAACACGAAGAAACTATATATAGTTTAGAGTATAAAAATTGCAATATTAATAGGGATATGTGACCGATCCAAGAAACATTACTATTAGTCACTGACTGTAGACTAAATGTTGCTTAGAAGAATCTACCATTTGTTTTAAAACATTGTAAGACATTCTGCAAAAGCGTTCCTCTTCAACATTTCATTAAACTCAAAATCTAAAAGAAGAAACTCAATTCCAATCAACTGCTCCGACATCAAATAAATAAACGATAGCAACGCATTAACTTTAACAGCTATCCAATTATTATCAAAGAACTTTCTTTTTTAATTAAAAGTGGCCGTGTTAATTGCACCAAACTAGAGGCAGCGCTTATTTGTCCGCAACACGGCACACAACCACTAACTACCTCGAAATCAATAAATTTTCGATAATTTCGCTGCTACGGCCGGAATTTCTACCGCATTCCATGCAACAGACGAGATAAAATGTAAAATAGATCAAACAAACTGCTGGTGGACTTGCAGCGAACAAAAGTCCCTTTCATAGCTTTCCTTCATTATACTACAAAATATGCCGCGATTACGCACCATAAGTAAACTCGATGTGAGGGCTGCCTTTGCTGGTTATTTCTCCATAAAACAGTGAAAGTGTAGCAATCCCAGCCACTTCCTGCTTCCTTTCACAACAAAATCGATCCTTTTAATCCTAGCAGGCATAAAAAGTGCTAGAAAATGATGCTGGTATTTTTCATCGGTAAACTCTAGATAATGAGGCGACTTCAGTTGTGTGTGCACGTTGCTGGTGATCTACTTTCGCTTTCATTCACCAGAATGTTAACGTGTTATGTAGACAATTTCGTAAGAGACCTTCACTGAAATAGCGGAGTAAGAGTTTTATTTTCCGCTCTGCTATTAATGAAGCGGATATAAAAGCTGTTTACAGCACAAAAGTGCATTGTGGTGAACGCTATTGGTGCCCTTGGCTTTTGCTGCAACAGTATCGGTCAATTCTTTTGCTTGGGCAATTCATGTTTGAGATTAAGCAAGAGAATTTAATTTGTCTAGCCATGCTTTTTATCTGTTTTGTCCATATAAAGTAACATTAATTTGATAAAATTGAGGCTGCCACTTAGACTGGCTTGACTCACAAATGTCTGAATCTTCATTGTGGGTGAAGCTGTCTTCAGTTTGAAGATTCTGATCACTTTTCAAAGAGAAGTTCAATTAAAAGCAGATTTAGATATTTTAAAAGTATTGAGAGAATTTTGTAAATTTAGCGTTAGCTTAAAATCTTGGTCATAAAACGATTACTTTTGGACCTTGATATATCAAAAATTTACATTTCCTTGTGTACGTAAAATCGCAATGATGTTTGGCTACACTGTGATTACGTAAACGTACGGTTTATACTTGAAACGTAGTGAGAACATTCCAATTTTGATACATACGAGACGATTCTCCTTAAATGGCAGCTAAGGATGGACTGCAACAATTGATCTTTTGTATTGCATTTGTATATGTAAGTTATAGCCCTACATAAAAGTATCAATGTGATACTTTAGAAGTTGCAAAACTACAGGCTATAAATAAAAACCTAACTGGGAAAAATTAGAAAATGTTAAAAAAAACCAAGCACAAAAACGTATTGTAAAAACAACCATTAAGCGAAAACAACTTTCAAAGCAACACGCAACCATAAAAATTATCCTGATGCAAAATTAGGTTTGAGAAAAAGGAATAATCACTTACTATCCTCCGGGACTAGAAAGACGAAACAATAAAACAACATGAAATGGAAAAACCAGGACGATTTTAGTGTCTACAACGAGGAGCAAGAATAAAGAATATAAAGTCAGGTTGATGAGCATAATTTTACATGCTTACCAAGCAGGATGAAAGGCCCAACAACGCTTCATTTTGTGCGTATTGTGGGATGCTCAGTTTGCGTGTTTTCCTCTTATCCTCCGTCCTTCTCCCTTCTGTCAAGCTTTCAGCTTCGCCTCTGCTGCAGTGTTTTGCCCTGCTCTGCTCCACTCTGGAAAATAGACCGTGATGATGGTAAAAGTTCCACTTTAAATTATTAGGGAGTGAATTTTGAAAAATGCTGACTGTCGCTTTCTTTATTTCGTTTGGAAACATCCCCTCTTTTCTAGACAAAAACCTCGTTTTTTGCACTCTGCATTTTCTATTGCTCTGTTGGGGCGTTTTCTAATATCACATTAAGGCATTTTCCGTTGCACCTAAGATGCATATTTTTCTTAACCTGCAAACTACTTACGTATTGTTCTAGATTCAGAGAATGGTTCCATTCTTTGTGCCGCCGATTCTTTTTTGCCTCTGCAACTTCTTAATACTTGCACGACCAAGTTGAAGAGAAAATTTTAAAAATGTTGATAAGCAGTAACAGCAAATAAAAGTAATCGATGCCATCCCGCTCACAGCACACAACTTTACTAGCTTTTCAAATGCAAATTTAATTTCAGTGTTGCTCTTTGCCGCGCACACATATGTGATGACTTTAAGCTGAAAGTGCACGTCAAAAGAGGTTTTATTTCTTTTTCGCGAAATTAAGCGCTACTGTTAGTTTGAATGGCAGAACTGGAGCGGCGGTTTTTTAAACATCCTCTCTAGGTACACCGACTTTCTTCTCGTATAGCTGTGTGGAAAAAGGTCCAACTAGAAATTTTGAAGAGGGGGCTAGCACTTTAGACCAAAGTCTAGTGCTTTGAAAATAGCTGTGCTAGACTACTTCCAGCATTACCAAGAAACAATTGCTTGAGTGGGATAACAAAATATTTCCTTACGCAAAATAATACTAAAAAGAGCTTTTTAAAAGTTTGCAGCATGGGGATAAAAGAGGCGATATTTCGCGCCACTTGCTCGATTTGGTGTCGGCAGGGTCGAATTGGGGTGTGTAGCGGGCGGGCTGAAAGGCTAAGGGAATGAGGGCTGATAAAAGTTAAAATTGAATTAAAAGAAAAACACCAAAAGTTGAAAGCTCCGGCGTAATTTTTTAATGGATGTCTACAACTCAACTCCACTCAACTTTAACGGTCAATTTTCTCTTAAAATGATGTATTACGCTAAAAAGTTTCAAAAGAAATTATTTACGCTTAAATCTTCTAATTTAAGTTTCCTTCCTCGTTTCCCTGATTCTTCTATCCATCTAAGCCCAACATATCCGAAAAGCTTTTAAGGAATTTATTTAATTTTTTATGTATTAAATTCCAGCCTAATGTGTCATACCAATTCGGGTTTGACGTCAAAGACGATCTGTTCACAAATTACCAGAACCGGAAAGAGCAGCGAGAAGGAGGCAAAATTACAGGAAGCTACTCGGTTGTGGACTCAGATGGCTTCATTAGGACTGTAACATACACCGCCGATCCCAAGGAGGGCTTCAAAGCTGAGGTAATTATAGGCGCTAATATTTCAAGTTAATTTCAGAGGTAAAACCTCTTGACTAAGCTCCACCATTTTTCTTACCCCTTACATAAATTAGCGTAGAAATTTATTATGAATTTATTAAAGTTCATGGGGCGGTCATCAACCGATATTTTTAAAATTTAGTTGAACCACAACTGCGTTAATCCTTAAAACGTATTTTGGTGGTTGTTGATTTTTATGTATATAAATGTGTCTGAGCAAGACTCGTAAACAATTCTTACTGAGCAATTCGTTATTAGAGCGTTTCACACAAATTCATCGGCTACTAACTAATTTCACGGGTAATTTTGAAAACTAGCATATATTGTAATACAAAAGTACTAGCAAAATTAAAAATTCAAACAACGCAGCAATACAGAAATTAAAATGAAATTCTATTTTATAGTTTAATTTAAGTTTAAAACTAACCATTTTAATTTTTTGTTTAATTCATTTATTCGGAAGGAGCTTTAAATTGCAATTTAAAGTATTATTGTAAGAAATGAACAATATCTCGAATACAAAAAATTTAAAATATTAAAGTAGTCACTAATGAGTCACACTTGCTACATAAAAAATTATGAAAATTATGGACCTTTAGTAGGAAGAAAGCTAGTTTTGCCTAGAAACCTAATACTTAATCTAAAGACAAATAGATAAAAATGGTAATTGTCAAATCCTGAGAATCCAGTATTTACTTTACAAGAAAAAATTAAATGACACTTTAAAAAAAGTCTCAAAAATGGACATCATCTTGAGAGTTTAGAAAGAAAATAAACACTCAAAGGATCGGAGATGATCCTACAATGAATATAAAAGTAAAAACTAGTACGTAATACGTAATATAAACCATCATTGATAAACGTCAAAAGAGTTAGTAGCTACATACTTCCATATTTACTTCAGGAGCTGATATACTCTCAAGTAGAAGGCTTGAAAGTCGAGATCCCGAGATTTTGTTAATGCTGAACATACCTTCGTGTTATCGTTTTCCAGATTTTCATTTACTGTATCTTATCTTATCTTGATCAAGTTTTGACATGTCTTCTTAACTATTCAATTTATTTCTATTTATTTATTCTCTAGGCCCTAGCTCTATAGTGGCTTCAATTTGCAAGATAATATATATATACGTTGTTTTCTATTCTGATTTGACATGATTGCTTTAAATTTATCGCAGAAATCTTATATATTTGTTCAATAAGTTATGGTATGTCCATCCAATGTACTCCAACAATTAGTTTGGTTTAGTTTTTCCTATTTATTTCAGACTTGAAGTTTGAATCCGTTAGTGTGTAATAACTTTTATAGTAATTGGTAAATATGATGGTTTGTAAATCTGTCTATTTGCTTAATTGATAGCATATAAGGCTTATTTACTTTTGCGTGTTATCTGAAATACGAAACCAAACATGAACTCTAATTCTGGAGTAGCATAGGAATTTAATATTGTTGACCTCTAAATGACCAACTTTTGCTGAGTACTTATTTTTTTAGTATGTATATAGAAATCGATACTAAAAACTTTTAAATTTGTTTAAACATTTAAACCTTGATGAAGAATAATAAAACTACATTTTAAATGATCCTAAGAGAAGTGAATTCTTTAATAATTTTGGCCTCTATTAATGAAGAAAATTACCAGTGCAAGAAGATACTGCAACTAAAAACCTTTTCAATAATAAATATATTCCTGCAAAATCGATTTGCTTAACTATCAACTATTGTTGTGAGAAGCACTATTTGATGAAAACGATTTATAGACCAAAAATGTTCAAAGCCAACGGCATTCGTGGAGTAGAAAAGTAATTCTTGTGTTTTAATGGACGTTTTATTTGAAAACAAAGATTTTTAATACTAAAACTCTTTTCCGTCGAACTCAATTTTAAATCGGCGCTTCTTTACCAGCTAAGTAAAAATACCTGCAACAAAAAACTTTTCTAGTGCAAATTTGAAAAGTTCACAAATTAAATTTATTTTGTCGTTGCTTGGAAAAAAGAAACTTCGCAAAACTATGTATCTTTAGACAATTTAAAAGTAAGCTTCTAGTTCTCCTTTTTTAGTTTAAAGTGTGCGCGGATTTTCGCTAAAAAAAGGTAAAGCAAAGAGTTTTGTACTTTTTACTTTTAACAGGTCGTCAGGCAGCCAACCGACATCGTGGTTAAAATTCCAACACCAGCCCCCGTAGGAAAACCCCAACAGCATTACATTGAAGTAAGTGCTCCCTTCCTGCTCACTCCTCTATGCTTTCACCCTCTTATTATATCCGTATAGTATATGCCATGTTAATTCCTGAAATAGCAGTATATAAGAATAACATTCTTTAAGCTGCTTTTCCTTAAGCTCCTACAAAGTACTCTATAGCCTCTTTATGCCTTGAGCCTGATTTTTAACATTGCACTCACTCTTCTAGGAGGTCCCAGCTCCAAGATTGCAGCAAGGACAAAAGCAAAATATAATATATCAATACCAATAATGCTGATATGCCATCGGGAGGATAAAAGAAAAGATGTTTTCTAGCACCGAAATAAAATTTTATGGTGGTATTCGGAATGCCATCTTCTGTTTTTATCAACGAAATGGCAGTGGTGCTATACTTTCTTTGTTAGATTTATTTTTATTTGACTAGTTTTTTTATTATTTAATAAATTTTATTATTTTTTATCGTCTTGTTTTCCCAGCTTTCCTTCCTGCAATTTCCACTTAATTGATGCTAATGAAAATCGCTTTCAACTTTGTCTTGGAATAATTAAAATTTATTGATTTTGAATCAACTCATTTCACCGTACTCCACTTACAACATCTTTTGTCAAGCACTCTAACATCAAGCTTACTACTGTATTGGAGAGTTTTCTCCTTTCTCCGTCTATAATTTTCCTTTCTATCGACATTTTTCTTTCCTGTCGTTCATGTTCGCTTATATCAGGGACTCTCTTTTTTCTCTTTATCTGTCGAGTATCGCATTCTGCCGAGCTTTTTCGTCCAGTTTAGCTTTTGCTCTCTGTCTGGCTTTTTGTTTAGCAGAGCTTTCTCTGTTCCGTCGGTCTTTCTTCATTTCACAGGCTTTTCTCCGCTAAACTTTCTCTTCTTTGAATGGTTTTCGTCTCGGCTCCTCGAACAAGATTCACGATGGCCTACATAATTAAATATCGGCTATCGTATTGTTGGCTTTTTACAAATTGATACCCCGAGCTTCAAGCTCAGTTTACTTCAAATTAAAATTTTTATTTAATTATCCACTTTCTATGTAAAAATGTGAGGCTGTCGCTTGCTGCCGCCACTGATATAGCTGCAGCCTTTCCAAATTTAATTTAATTCTATTTAGTCCGTTATTATAATTTGGTCTTGTTACATAGTAATTTAATCTAACAAGAGAAAGTCGAGGGCATATAACCCACAAATTCAATTCAAATTAACTTGTAAAATTTAAACGGCTGTATGGTTCTCTTGGGAATTGAAGAAGTGGGGGAATATTTAGTTCATGAATAAGTTTTGGTTGGTTCTTATAAGAAAAATTTTGTGGTTAACTCTATGGATATTTTTAGGTTATATAGACTAACTAAAATCTTTTATAGATTCATGTATAGGATAAGTTTTATACTATCAAATTGATCTGCGGTGTCACAATGAAATAGCCTTAAATGTGTCTCATCTTTTGTCTAACACACAATTTAATCGAGTATTTCTAAGTATAATTTAAAATATCAACAGAAGCAATAGTTAACCATTAGTTTTTATGGCAAGAAGTTATAGCATAGCTTAAATAATATCTGGTTTAACCCTTTGGGTTTATAGTAAGAAGTGCATTTTTAATTTATTCTCTTTTTCATTCACCTCTTGCAAACGTCGTATAACATATGAAATTATACCAAATAAATATGCAAACACAATTTAAAGTGCCGATTGGGCATTTTACTTTCAGAAATGGAATGTTTTAAAACATCTACTTCAGCGTTTATGTGAAGTAGTATGCTAAAGTTGATAAATTTGCATATAAATTTTGATACAAATAAAGGAAGTTAATAAGTTTCATACTCCAAATTCGAGAAAACTGAAGGCTTAAGCTAAGGTGATCCAAATGTGTCTGTTATTATGCACCTCATTTTGTCTGTGATTAGCAATTAAAAGTGATCTTAAGATTGGAACATTTAAAAAATACTTAAAATCATGGATATAAAAAAATTTGCCTAATTTGAATGTTAGAATTGCCAGATTAAAATTTTTTCGTTTAATACTCTCGCATATATATATATATATATATATATATATACGTCATATATGAAAAGAATATCAAAGAACTAATTTACGTTTTAAAAAAATGTTTAAATTGTAATCAGTTTAGCTTTGTATTTAATAAATAAAATATTCAAAATGTTTCTCAGAATGTATCTAGCAAAAAATATTGTAATAAACAAAACAATATTATTAAATACAATTCAGATCGATATTTTCATACTTTTCTAAAGATTACTTAACAATTTAAGCAATAAGAGATACGTAGAGAATGCATGCGATAAAATATATTAATCTGACAAATGTTTTTGTGCTCGTAGATATTATTTAAGACTTATGAGACATTTCAAAGAGATAAGTTAATTAAATTGGAAGTACTTGTTAAACCAGAAGTAAACAAAAATATGCAATTGATGATTATTAAAGCTCTTAAGTCAGATTTCTTCGAAATCATCTATCGGCACTTCCAGACTTTCCAGATTTAAGTGATATAATAACTGGGCTATTATTGCTAACGAGAGATCTTAAGAACGATGCGTACATAAAGACAATGAAATAAATGGAGAATACCATCAATAATTTAAATTATTGATTCGAATTGGATAAACCATTTAAGTGTTAAATTAAATTTCTGTTCAGGCGTTTTGCAAATTATGAAATTAAAGTAATGCTTGCAAAATTAATTTGCTTATATTATGTTATACTATTATCATACGACCCTGATTTAAGCAAGAAGGATTCTAAAATGAAAAACTCCGTACTGTAGATAACCCGTCGCGTTAGCACTTTGTTAAACGCGCGGAGTGCATAAGGAAATTTCGGTTTAACGCAGGATTAAATTTTGTAAAAGCGTGGCAAGGCAAAGCAAAAGGAAAGAGGAGCGCGCTGTAAACAGACACCTCACTCATTTTTACACATCATTACAGTTCAAAACTTTCTCAATTTTATCGAAATTTAGAGTTGGTAGCAAGGTCTTTGTCATTCCCTGGATTTGCAGCAAATGTACTGTGAATTCTGTGCGTTACACTTTGCCGCCTCTTGTAATTCCTCCCCCGCTCTTCCTTTTACCGTCCGCTCCTCGAAAGATTTTCAGGATGCGTACTACAACTAAGGATGAATTTATTTGCATTTAAATAATCAACCGTTTATCACGCCATCACCGGCCCGAGGCGGCATCAGCGATTGGGGGGTGGCAGACTTGAGACAACGGAACGGCTGCGGGCAGGAGGCCGCCCGGCCGGGGTGGTTCCTATTGATTTCTCTTGATGCTGACAAATTTTTCCCGTCAATAGTTAAATGCTGCAGTTATTCATAACGTCGTTACGGAAGAGAAGTTGGTTCAATCTTCTGACGGTAGTTGATTATACGGAAAACGCTTTAACTTTAAATAAATTTAATTTAAGTTCCTTAATTCATCCGAACATTGAAACAAAGAGGTTAACAGCCATTGCCGATTACGTTATAGAACGGCCCACAACGAAACGGGACGGCTAGCTTTTGTGGTGTAGCCTAATTACTAAACTTCAAATTGTTTTGATTCATTGGATTGTAGGCTGAAATTGTATTACACTTTCAAATATGTAAAATTTGGCTGCTCAGCGGTGTAGCAAAACCTTTTTAAGTCATGGACATTCAATAAGAGGATCATCTCATAAAAGAAAAATGATTTAAAGTGCAAAGGGTGATCCATAATTTGTTTTTAAATCACCTGCGACAAAGATAAGGAAGATTTTTTTTTAAATCGCATTTTTCGTCAGTGATCATTACAGGACATATATATTCGGCAAGATAAAACGGTTTTTCCGGAAGACGTATATGAAAAGGCCCTGTCTGTGTGTAATGGTAATAGTTTAAATTTTTCTTCCGCGTTCCCAATAAAGGCTCCCTTTAGTATTGTTACAAATTGAAATCTCACAGGCACAACAAAGGAAGATACGTCCGAAATAAATTTGCACTCACAAAAACATCCCTTCGATAAAAAAATAGATAAAACGCCATGTCAAGACATTTTTTAGTGGAAAGAGAATAATAATGGCATTTGGAGGAACACAATTCTTCTGTTCGGATACAGAAAATTATTTTCTATGCTCTTTCGTATCGTCGCGTTTGGCGTCCCGTCGTTTTGTACTGTCTATGAGAGATATGTAGAAGAGAAAATATGAATGCCATCACGGTTTTAAGTTGTCCTGTGTGTCGTAAGGATCCGATTGCAGTCAGGATGAGGTTGGTTTATGCGCTAGGCAGAAAGCAGAATTCCTCGCTGGAGCTAGGAGATAAGTGAGACATGAATCTCTGGCGTCCAATGAGATTTTGGGTGGGTCAGCGCACGTCGCCATAAATTATATATTTACCGGGTGGGTTCATCTCATCTATTCGGGGCCCTTTTCGGGCGATGCTAAGCCGAGAATTCGAAAACAAGATTGTCGCTTATATATCGGAATTCCAAATGAACCTATTCGTTGTAATGCATGCCACTGAGTGCTTAATCAATTGTGCTTTCGCCTCATCCCAACCGGATGACCGAAGCCGGTTCGGGTGGGAATTGGCGAATGGACCGATTCGTCCATCAAAGAACTCTGATAAATTTCAAATGTGGGAGAGTGACCGACGGCTTAAGTTGAAAATTAATAGGAAAATAGAGAGTCTACCCTATTTGAAAATTGAATGACCTATATGAAGTTCGAACGTATGCTGTAATTATCGTCTTAACTATCAAATCGTTGAAA
Organism: Helochares maculicollis; assembly: GCA_033557835.1. NCBI lineage: Eukaryota > Metazoa > Arthropoda > Insecta > Coleoptera > Hydrophilidae > Helochares > Helochares maculicollis. Next base: position 31,944 of record JAWQRO010000238.1, read on the forward strand.
CCTTCTGGTTTGAGGATGCGAAAGGTCCAAATGAGGGACTTAAACGAATGTAACCGGTACTGGATATCTTTTAAAATTAAAAATAATGACCTTAAAGCCGTAATAGCAACCCAAATGAAAAACATAATATGGTCCCAGGGCGGTACATTAAAACTGCATTATGCCCACATTTTTGCTACACGATGCAATTAGACCGGCACCTGACTGGAAATAACGGCGCATCATTTTTAAAAATATAATAAAATTCAAATACTTAATTATCAGATGCGCTTTAGATTGTCACAAACAGACTGGAACGGCTTTTCCCCGCTTCAACCCTGCTCGACTCCCGCGATGTATATCGAATCATCGTCACATTCCTCCAGCCCTGCTTGTTTGCTGAACAAATATACACTCACAGAGTGTTCATAGACTTGCTCCAAGGGGTAAATAACAATGCTTTTAATACTAGCTTGCCACGCCACCTTCCGCGCCCTTCTGGAAAATCATTATTTACTGACTGAATAGGTACATAATGATCAAACTATGTACTCTGCTGATGCAGCATGACTAAATCCACAAACTATTTCGTAACTAAATTATTATATACAAATGCTATTGACTTATTTTGATTTTAATATATTTTTTTTAAGCACAGCGTATATGAATAGTGCAGTTATATATATATATATATATATATATATATATATATATATATATATATATATTAAATGTAGGAGTGTGTATTTTTTACTATTGCATAGCTATATGAAGAATAGTATTGCATGAATTTTAGAATTTTTTTCTCATATTATTACTGATAAGTACAATGAGTTTTCTCTTGCATATGTGACAATAATTATTTCTGTAATGATTCTTAGCTTATAAGCTAATTGCAAAGCAGGAGATATTTAAATATCAACCGCCTCTGTGATATCTAACAATTTGTTCATCATTTTTGGGTAAGGGCAATATTTCACGCGTCCCCATGAATGAACTTTTAAGCTTTAAATTGGAGATTTGTCATTATTTTGTCTGCAAGTAAAAATTGTTAGACGTCATTATCCCATTTTTAGGAACATATTATTAGTAGCGATGACGATTAAGGAAAATGAGTCTACTAACAATTTTCACTTTCATTTACTTTTACTTTAACTGACTGTATTAATGTTATTTGAAATTCGCGAAATATTAGCAAAAATATATTTGCACTCGCTTCAATTGTTCATAATCTAAATATTTAAATATAATGTTCTGAGAAAATGTTAATTAACCAACCTATATAATAAAAATTAACCCATATAAAATATCACAAGTTTTAAATGAAGCCGATAATAGTAAATATATCGTTATATTCTCAAAACGATACAGTGTACACTAATATATGCCTTTAAAAATTTTGCATTCCTGACTAAAATTTATAAATATTATCAAGAATAAAAATTACTTGGTTAAGGCACAAAATTGAGAAATTTAATGTTATAATGTTATGAACTTTTTGTGTAAAAAAGTATGGTTAAAATATTATAAAATTGAATGTACAATCAGCGAATAGCAGCACCGCTGGTTTAAAATTTGAAAAATAACAGTAATGTTAAAAAAATAGTTCTCCAAAATTAGCAAAAAGTCTTAAGAAAAGTAGAAGTTCTGACCTAAATAATGCAACATTTTTATTTATACAACACAGTTGATATGGTTGAAGAATGTAAATGTGATATGTTAAAAATCAAATGGCTTTTAGCTTGTGAGTTTTTTAAAAGTTAATGATAAACCAGGTTTTTCCCTCATAATTGATTTATGCTGTCTCTGTAGAATATAGGTTTAACTCTGTAAAATTCAAATATTTGAAGGCTTGAACTCATCATTAACCCGAGTGTATACATATAAAATGGATGTACTCTTTCTTACTTGGATGTGTAGATTATTAAAAAATTATACTGAATTTATTTATATATTTCATTAATAAAAATACTTACATGAAAAATCAGTCCTAAGAAAATTTCAAAATATGATTTTCCTTTGCAATTTTATTTAACTTGTCAATGTAAAAATCAAAATGTTGTAGACTTAATGTATGTTTGGTAAGCAAGAAATAATTAGATTATTTTATTTCTATTTGCAATTTTCATATTAATTTAATAAGTTGCTACTTTTGTTGTTCTATATAATAGTAAGAAAGCAATGCGCTCTCCTATTATTAAAGCAAACAATACTTAGCAAACTGAGAAAATAAAATGTGGCCGTGATTTTGAACAGTTGTATTATTATACAGAAATTTTAAGTCAAATTGAAGAAATCTGAAGATGTATTGATCTCATTTTAAGGCAGCCTGTATTTCAGGCAGCTCAAAGCGCCTTAACCAACAATACGATTCTACCCCCATTATGCATTCGATTTGAGTCGCAGATAAGTAATGCATAAATATAAAACCAATTACATTGGGGAGCTTTGATGGGTTGTAAAGGGGGTTGAGGTAAAATTCCAATTTTCAATGCTTCGCATCTGAACCATTTGTCTCGTTGTCTTGGCTTGGTGCGCCTTGACGCTGCAAATACGTCGATGTAATTGCACATTCTTATTGCCAGACATATTTACAGACGAATAAATCTTTTTGTGGTGATCGGGCAGGATGGCGATGCCGATGGCAGGCGGTGCCGATATTCATTTTAATATGAGATCCAAGTCGAATACATTGAATACAGATTAAAGCTACAATAAAATGATAAAACTGCAAGAAAGTATTAAAGTGAAATATGTATTTATTACTTACCTGCTTCGCAATGGGTTGGATAAAATTGAATCCGGACGTGCTTTCAATTGAAAAGAGGATATTATACTGTTAAATGTAGACGCATTGCAGAGATAGGTAAATAAATTTATAATTCGCTAAATTTGCGAATAGTTTCCGAACTAAGCTATTGCTGCTGGTGGTGAATAGAGGAAGTTGGAAAATTGAATCGCAGTTTTGCAAAAAAGATATTTCGGGTTCTACGTTGAATGATCAGCAAATGTGGCACCTTGTTTATTAAACCGAAACATGAAAATTGCACATATTTGAATTATATTTGGGCCCCATCTTAGAGGCTGAAATAAATTACATCTAGGTTTTCGAATTGGACAACTAGAATATAATTTCGGGTTATGGTCATTTTTATTCATAATTAAGCTCAGTTTCTCGATTGATACAATGCGCAGGGCGCCGTATATATATATATGTGACTCTCCTTAGCAACACCAAAGCCAGCGAAGGAAATTGAGAATAAGATTGTGTTATTTTTCAATTTCGTTTAGGAATTTTCGATTTTGTTTACCTGCAATACCTGAAGGTGGTATTTCGAGCTTACACGTATAAACTTGTAGAAAAAAAGAAGGAAGGAAAAACATGGATCGAAAAGAGATTCGTTGAAAAAATCCATTGAAAAATATTTTCTAGTAGCTAAAAAGTTCTGCCCATCAGGGATTATCGGTGAAACGATCTAAAACAATCGTAAAGTTTTATGATTTTTTTTAAAACCGGAATTTATAAACGCTTTTACAGGATATACGAATATGGTGAAACATCGAAATAATAATTATATATAGAGGATGGTAGAGATAGAAGTACATGAGTTAGGGTTGGAAGGAGCACCTCGCATCGGGGCAGTAAAATATGTTTCTGCAGATCCCGTTTCAGTACACTTCGGGGAGTTGAGCTTTTATTTCCTCTACTCTGGCTCCACTTTACTCTAGAGTATAAAATTATCAGATTTAAAACAGTGAAACGCCCGGACCATTCCGCATGATTACCAAAGCAAAAGAGACATACTAAGCAGTTTCGGACACGCCCCAACTACAATATGAGCTTTGTCTTTTAAGAGTTGCCTCACACAGACTTTTACAAACTAGTTCTAAAAGACAAATTTAGATAAGTTGACGCGTTGGAAAACTTCTGCGCTGCACTGCCACCACTTCTGCAAAACTCTGATTTTCCCAGGGAATATAATGTTTGTATTGAGTTGGAAACTTCCTCGATGGTTACCTTTTGGATTGAGCAAAGGCTCAATTTGAGCTGGATTAAGCCCGAACAATAGATGCACTGACTAAACGAATGAGTCCTGAAAATACTTAACAACGACAAAAAATCTATATATACCTGTTTATTTAGATTTTGGCGTCACTGTTCGAATTAAATGCTTGCATAATAGTGCGGACATTTGAAAGCGCGGTGTATTTCAATGAATTAATAAATTTAATTGTGCTGACATTTTGCAGCAAAAACAACAAAACATGAATAACGCAATTGACGCGTTCGAAACCGCTGTTTATATGTGCTTCCTGTCAGAAGCGATTTTGCCGAATCATTGAATGTTTCAAGAATAAATTAAAGTTATATACAATTTATTAATAATTGTTCTGCACGAGGTTTGGGTTAACCGCCCTGTCAAAACCACGCATCGACCATTGCTCGCGTATAAATTCTACGAACGTTGCCCACATTGAGTTCTGCCGTAGTAAAATTTGACATGTACATTTTAATAAATTTAGTTTGCAATTGCAAAGGACTTTTAAAATCGGTTTATACTGAAATAATGAAAATTAGCTTCCACTGCAAGTTATAGTTTGTAATTTTGCACTTTTGTATTTGTTTGCAGTTTGGATTGTGTTCAATATTTTCCTGTATTTGTTGAAATGACAGCAATGAAAATTGGATTTACAGATATTATATTTGGAAAAAATGTCATGCATGATTTATTAAACTAACAAGCACAAACTTTCTTTGGAATTATTACAAAAGTTGGAAGTCCTTAGATTTCATGTCTAGTCTTACACATTGCACGTCAATCAACGATATGTTGAGTATCAAAGGATATTATCATTTTACTCTTTTCCAACTTCTGTGAAGAGTGTTTAGGAATGGGAGGTGGGTTTAAAATGGAGAGACGCCACCATTGTTGCTAAAGTCATCATTTTTGGAATTTAATTGTGAATTATTTGGAATGGTGGAATTGCAGATTGTGGTCCAGGAAGGCGAGACATGATCAAAGAATGGCTACGACCATAGGTTTATTTAATCTAAACTTACATACATTTTGAAGATTTTAAAAGGGATAGTTGAAAGCTTTTAAGAGCTGCTGTAGTTCCAAAGTTTGAATGGTAGGCGAAGCTATGCAAATGATCATTAGTAGAATAGTTTCTTTTGGTAATACAATAAGTTCTAATTAGTTATAATGGACAGTATACTGAGGTATTTATCAATGGCTGTGAGTAAATGACTAAAAGTTTCTTCATAAGATCAGAAAACCGATTTCCAATTTCTATTATCTTGTTATATTAATAAGAAACTTCTTACAAGAATATGAGAGTTTATTTTATCATTTCTCTGGCGCATATATAGTAAAGTAGAAAGCACACTGATAATAATAACGGATATACTAGAAGGAAACCTTTCGCGGTATTATTAACGATAATATAGCTCATGTAACTGAAGAAGTATGTTTACTAAAAATAATGTGAAGGAACGTAATTTGCGCAAGAAAGATGGCATCCACTACTTTGGAACAAACAGATTATTACGGATCAATTTAGAGTTCATGTCTCTTATACATATGCAGTATTTAGAAGAGATAAACTATTACAATGAATAGGATCTACCTTTAAAAAATCAAACGAATTCGATCCGCATAAATCTACCAGCTAAAATGCTAAGAAAACGAAATAAGGCATAGGCAGTGAGTTCTCTTTCCACTGAGCTAGGAAAAGAAGGTAGAAAAGTATATATTATGCAAAAGGCGGGATTGTCTTTTCTAAATAAATCTACTTACGGTCCAGATCTAAATAAACCCAATGTAAAAATCTACAAAAGAATTGTTGCAGACAGAGATGTATAGCCCTGTGTAATTGGTGCGGCTATAATGTTTCAACTTTTATAAGGATTTCCAAAGAGAAAACCTCCGCTTTATTCCTTCCTATTACTTCTTAAATAATTCGGCTTTTGGAGCCGGCTGCAGCTGGGGGTGAGGTGAGCCGAGTCGAGGGAGTGGGTTAGTGTGGGGCTGCGAAACCTCTAGGAATCGGTTCCGCGTTAAAATTTACTAAAATCTCTCCTTATTTTGGAAAGTACCTCTTGGAACTTAATTACCTTAAACGGTTTAAGGAGGAGAATGGCATTTGTCTGTAAGCTTTATGCTTATACTTTTAACTGCGCGCAACACAAAGGGTGCAAATGTTAATTTAATTTCGTTTACCTACAGTTGAATTCATTTAACTCAAAGAGATTAAATTAACTCAAACTGTGTAATTTGACTGGTGCGAACACTTTACTTGGGGAACTTCTGTATGTAAGGAGCCTTACGGTGCGTTACATAACGTTACGTTTTTGTAGACGAAATGAATTTCAAACGGCTGCGCTAATTTCTACAAGATTTGTATTATGGGGAAACCCCTTAGGTATTGATGCAAATGTAATATATTCAAATCTGATATTCTCGAAACCGAATATCTACTATCCGTTTTGTTAGTTACGCGGCGTGTATGTGCACGTCTCTCTCACAGATATTGAATCATATTTCCTACTGATAACGGGCCGGAATCGAATAAGGTGCGTTTTTCTCGTGAAAATTCCAATTCCGAAATAGCTAGAATTATTTTCTTGGGTAGGGATGCCGAGATGGAAAGAGGAAGGTTGCTGAAATTTGCATCAGTTCATCATTCAAATGTAATACAACCTCATCTGGAGGCCTGATGTTTAAGGACTCTTGTTATGTAATCGTAGTGATGGAGTTCCTTTAGCTAGCAACACAGCTTAGAACATGGAGAAGTTGTCGAATTAATTGCCACAACACATACAGATGTGACCACAAATCACAACTAAATCTCTTACAATTTGAGAGAGTATCCTGTCTCCAATCCCGCACTGTCTGTCCCATCCCATCCAATGCTACCGTATTCTGTACCATCCTATCTATCCTATTTTGTCCCATCTTATTTCATTCCATCGAGCTGAAGCCAACTAAGTCGCAGATAATATGTGTGCGTTTGTGGTACTTTATAACATATTGCCCATGTAATTTCTCTTTGACAACGAAGCGATGTGTTAGCGGCCGTTTACTGCATGAATGGCTCTTCAAGATGTGACCTATTTGGTCCTAACATCCTCCGTGTAGATAACGACAGTTCGTTGTTACCTGCTATCTATGTACCTCGAACAACTAGTATAATAGCAATATCATCAGAACAGGGAGATATTAACTGCAGTTGGCAGAACGTAGATGCGGGTCTCATCACATTAACATTTCAGATAATCGCTCCAATCACTACTGGTATTTACTTATAAAGTTGACCAAATGCAGGTTTGGATGTTGTAGAGTTCCGAATCAGCTAATGGATATCCCAAAACCACATCGCATATGGAGCTGCAGGCTATAGAGCCAGTCGATGCAATGGGCTTTTGTCTGATTAATCAGATGCATCAAACAGTGATTAGTTGTGTCGTTATGCTTCTGTTGTATAGGATTTAATTTTATATTGCTTTTGACTAAAAGTTCTGGGGTTTTACTGTTCAACATTTTTACGACTGGCTATAATAAATATATTCATAACAATTTTAAGTCTTTCTTTAAGTATATTTTAATTCGGCTTTGTTAAATTTTAACTATTTAACAATTTCGCATATGTATGAATTATATAAAAAAAAATCTTATTTTAATGCAAAGTTCAAGATTCAAGCACTGAATCTGATTTATTTATAGAAATTTAAAAGATACTTATGAGCTAGTATTAACGAAAAGACCAGATAAATTAAGAAATGTGCAACAAATTTTTGTTACGTATCAGTAAGCTCAATACTTAAATATAGCTATAGATAATTATAAAAATTAAATCGTCAGCCATAAGTGAAAACAAAAATTGATATGTGAGTAACTTCAAGTAAGACGAAAAAGCTGCAACGCAGCCTAAAACTATCAAGATAATAAGCACGAAATTGTTCACATCTTTTGAAGCTTATATTAATAAAACTGTGGAAGTCAGTTTTGAAAATTTGGGAAATGTAAATTAAATACCACGTAAGGTCCTGTAGTTTGGCTATCAAATTGCTTCATTTGTGTAAAGAGAAGATTGGTCTCTGAGCCTCAGTTAAGTCTTCTGTGTGTCACTTTTGATATAGTTTTACTTTAGTATAATCTATATCAGATTTACATAGTTTCATGTGTAGTATCTATGATAATTTGTACACAGTCTTATATTTGAAATGTCATTTCATGATAGTCATTTTTCTTTGTTATTTTAGTTTTCTACTCTACACAAACCCACGATATTGCTATTGATTGTCTTTAACTCTACTATTTAAGTCACTCATAATAATTATTTCGCAGTTTGTCTATATACCACCAGTATTTTAGTATTTCCCAAAACTTTTCTATGATTCCATCGTATACTCCTATTATACGTAGTTTTATAATTCAATCAGCATCATGTTTCGAATTTATATTTATTTCTTCTTATTAAGAACCGATACTCATATTGCAGCTCGGTTTTCGGTTTTAGCCTTGATGTATATTTGCTATTATTTCCAGATTTCTAACACTTTTCGTATTTCCGGGAATACACAAGCCAACTTCTTCTAGTTTTCTTACAATTTTCTAGAGTTATTCTTTGATCTCTAACTCTTTTTAATACTTGCAAGTCCAAACTATCGTTACCAATTCCAATCAATCATTACTATGAGCAGGTATTCTCCGAAGTAGAGTACTAGGAGCACTTTTCTTTGACATAATTTTATCATCTTGCAAAGTTTTTAAAGTCAACCCTAATTAAGTAAGATGAATCAACTAAAAAAATGTTTATTAGATCTAGAAATACTGTAATATGAAAAGTCTGACACGAAATAAAATGAGTTAGATAAATTGTATTTATTATAAAAAGTTTTATAAATTTCAAAAGCATTGATCATATCTTCATGTTATAATTAGGAATGGTTTATGCCATAAGTATAGTTTTATACTACTGTAGTATATTTCTGTTGCTCTACATCACTATTCGGAAATAATGTAATTAATAGGAATGTTAGCAGTTATTTAAAATATGAATTAAATCTAAAAATTAACCATTTTTTAATTTTGTACTGATAATGTAATTTGAAGGGATTGAGAAAAGAGGCAATGAGATATGCCTCATTTTATTATTCAATTGCAAAAAGTTGTTTAAGGATGACACGTTGCTCTTAGAAAACTTGCAAATTAATAATGTACGTACAATATTTTGTAATAACCGAAACCAATAATTATTTTATTATGAGTTATAGCGCAGCATCATAAGTCAGTAGGTGCAGCCTTATTTTCCATGATAATTTACGTCAAATCTGTATAAGCTAGGGACATGGAATGAAATTTTAAAATGTTGAGAAACGTCACATAGGAGGTATTATGAAAGAAATTGATGTCAGGGAACTAAAAAGATCGAAAAAGAGCGTATTAACTTTGACGTGGTCAATATAAGACGACGTTGAGAAATCAATATCTAATTTCGTAACATATTAGATGTGAATGGAGACCAGCTATAAAACTGATTTGCGTCGTCGTGCTTCTAAAAAAGTTTTTTTTTTCATTTTAAGTTGTGGCTCCGGAGCATGTCAAATACTGTCGAGTTTCAACCCCGAAATAACTTTCTTGATAACATTGAAATAAGTGTGGCAAGAGAAAGTTTCCTACTCGTTTTTTCTTGCCTTCATTCTGCTCGCCTCACTTCTTATATATAAACATGTAGGAATTCTTTCGCGGAAGATAAGATTTTTATATTGTAATAAAGTTTTCCCTCTCTTCATTTTTTAAGAACTTAATTTAAGCAGGAAATTTTTATATGAGACACCAAAAGCGCCATTTTACTTATTTATTATCATACTGCGCTCGCAAAAATTACGTAGATTGATGTGCCAGAGCTCTGGTTTATTGAAACAGTGGTATGTGAATCGATTGCGTAAGATTCGAATCAGAACAAACAAACAGGAGTGCAATATATTTCAGGTGAGTGACAGAGTAGAGTGGCGATCGTTTTTGGAACATATTCGATTTAGCTTTGTCGATTCTGCTTCTAGAAGGGAGGGGTAGCAGAGAATCCCCCTTCGCATAGAAGCGCCCCTTTGCCTAGAATCACTCTCGCCCAAAACACCCCCTTGCGCTCCTATCTCTCCCGAAAAACATTTTTCGTGTTAAAGAAAAAGTTTGTCACACTCGATTTCTTGCTGAAATAAAATCAAATATAGTGAGAAGTGTTGCTTTGATGTACGAGCTTAGAATTTTTCACCCTGTCGAAGTAGAAAAAAATAGCTCGGAAAAAATTTACATCTATAATTTAGTGCGCTTATTCAACCCTTTGAAATAAAATATATTCGGGTATTAGCTCAGTCAGCTTAAATAGATTCGAAAATACAATATAACTAGCTTAACGACTTTATAAATGGTCATTTAATCCGCATTAAACGGCTTTTAATTAACATTTATCAATTAGCCCGGACATAAAGCAGTTCATTTGAAATCAGGAGAAGTTTTACTGCTCCCGGATAGAGTGAGTAACATGTGGCGTGACAAAATTGCTCCCAGACGCTCCGCTTTCTGTGATAGAGAAATTAGGTCCGAGTGAGTAACGTTTATGATATAAAACATCATAAGGCGTCACATCGCATCGCGCCGCTTTTCGCTCCTCGCTATATAGAACGTACACTTTTATTACCTAGTAAAGGTAAAGTATATTGTTTAGTGGTCGTATTTTTGGCTGAGTTGTCTACTCAGGCCAAAGATTTCCACATAACTAAAAATTTATTCCCTGCAAATATCTTTGCAGAGAGTTGGCAAAACTCTCGACACCAGTATTAAAGTGTTTTTAATTCTCATATTTTATATATTATAGGTGTGTAGACATTGACTAACACCTTGCAGTCGTGACGACCAAAAATTGTTGGCGATCCTTGAAACATCCTATGGCTATTGTATTTCGAACAGGTTGTTGTTTGAAGTGGGCTGACGTGTCGTTATTATTAAATTACAAATGCTGGTAGAAGTTCTTTATAGTTCATATAAACTCTCATTGAGCAGAAGTACATATTTCGAGAGTTGTTAGAAAGGCCTACACAAGTCCAAAAGTTGTCTTGGTCACATTAAATTAAAAATAATTTTATACTAGTATTAATTGGTTTTTCAATTTTAACAGGCATAAATATGGGCAAAAGTTGTCAAAATAAAACTTAAAAACAACTACTAAAACTATTACTTCGAATTTTTATAAATGCGACATCTTATTTATACACTACATTGCAATTTTGAGATAAAATTCGTTTAGAAATAAGAAAATTCTGGAGTCTCTCCAGTTAAAGGCGAATATTTTGTGTTTATATGTTTAGATATGTGCCGTAGAAGTAATAGTCCTACGGAGAAATGTTTGTTTCTTATTTATGTGTGTGTTGTAACGCCTTCTCAACATTAACGAAATCAATCACTATTAACAAATAATAAAAATAAAATAAATCATCAATTGTCAATAAAACTTAAAAGGACGTATGTAAATAAGCCAACAAGATGTTAAAAACTAAAAGCTAGCAAAATTGTCATTATTGTAAATATGTAAAACAAGCATTTGAATCATTGTTCTTTAACTAATGGGTGAAGTAAAAAGTGTTGAAAGCTTTTCGTTAAATGGATTTGCAATGTATAAGATGTATTAAAATGTTCCATCTAGTCATTCTATCCAGTTGTTGGTTCGAGTGTTCCAAAATAGAGGTAAAAAAGAAAAAATCGATACATTCTTCAGTACCACAACGATCAAGCTGAAAAAGAGAAGTAAGCAGTCAAAAAACTGTAGACAGCTTATGGATCCAAAACTGTTTTAAATACAACAGCAAATCGTTGGTTCTAACGTTTCAGTTTTGGTTTTATGGACGTCGACGATGCGATAGGACAATCATTGAAAACGTTCATAAAAGTCGAGGTGTCTCAAATCTAACGCAACGTTGTAATTAAATAGAAAATACAGTTTATAATATTTAGATTGATATTTTTTTATTGAATAGAATAGTGTTATTTATAGAATAATATATAGAGTGGACTGAATTTTGCTGATGCAACATTTAATTTTGTCCTGTAATGCACAAGTAAATTTGGGCTAGATGACATTTGGCTTCAAATACCTCTATGAAAACAAATCAAATGATGCTCACACAATGTAAGAGGCCTATTGTCGTTACCAAACGAGAGAGTATACGACCAGTTCACGTCTATCAATTGAATTGTCTCATGGAATGTATAGCATGTGGCAACGTTTCAAACCACATATTGCGTACATTAATACATTAATATCTTCCATTTTTAAAAAAAATTGAGTTGCCATGTCACGGTAGCGAGCACTATTGATAGTCGTTGCTTGACCAGCCTCATTTTCAAACAAGTTTGGTCACCAGTTCTAAATCCCCATCAAATAATCTCAAGTTGTGTATACGAGATGTGCTCAAAAAGTATCGCGAATTTTGCGATTTTTCAAAAATTATTTATTTATTCATGAATATCTATTTTGTCCCCTTCAAAGTGATTCCCATGACATATTATACACTTGTGCTAAAGTTTCTTCCAATCTTCGAAGCACTTAAAAAAATCATTTCCCTTTATCTTGTTCACCTCCTCCTTCGATGCCATCTTTATCTCGTCATTATTAGCGTAGCGTCGTCCTTTCATGGGCCTCTTTAGTTTTGGGAACAAGAAAAAGTCACAGAAGGTCAGATCTAGGGAATATGGTGGCTGCGGCATCAATAGTGTGTTGTTTTTGGCCAAAAAGTCGCGCACAAGCAACGATGTGTGAGCAGGGGCGTTATCGTAGTGCAAAACCAATTTTTGTTCTTCCACAAATCCGGGCGTTTCTGGCGGATTGCTTCACGCAAATTGCGCATAACTTGCAGGTAATATTCCTTATTGACCGTTCTATCTTGTGGCAAGAACTCACGATGCACCACGCCCCTGCAATCGAAGAAAACGGTAAGCAAAACTTTCATAGTCGACCGAACTTGGTGCACTTTATTCGATCTTGGTTCGTGCGGCAGCTTCTATTAAGATGATTGAGCTTTGGTTTCCACGTCATAACCGTAAACCCACGATTCGTCACCAGTTATGACCCTCTAGAGCAAATTTGGGACGTCGCGGACAGAGTCCAACGGCTCATTAGCAATTTTCATGCGAAGCTGTTTTTTGTCGAAATTGAGCAATTTTGGTACGAATTTCGCGGCGACCCGTCTCATGCCCAAATCATTGATAAAAATCGAATGGCACAAGCCAATCGATATGTCTAGGTCTTCAGCAACTTCTTTAACGGTGATTCAACGATTGACCAATACCATATTCTTCACTTCATCAATTTTTTCGTCTGTTGTTGAAGTGCTCGGGCGTCCGGCACCCTCTTCGTCGTTCACATCTGCTCGGCCTTCTGAGGACATTTTGTACCACCGATAAACATTGCTTCGGTCCAAGGTAGCTTCTCCGTATGCCACAGTCAACAATTGGAATGCATCCGCGCACTTAATTTCGTTTTTCATACAAAACTTGATACAGGTTCTTTGATCCATTGTTTTGAAAAGGTAAAAATCGAAGACGAGCTAAAACACGTGCAAGCAAAAGCAGCTGTCAACAATTAACTGAACATTCACAATGGCCGAACTTGTCGGTATAATTGAGAGACATGAGTACCAACATAACGCCACAAAAAAATCGAAATGCGAAGATACGTAACCCGCGAAAATTCATAATTCGTGATACTTATTGAACACACCTCGTACACTTGTCTGTCGACAGCCATAGGTTGGTTCTTTGAACCCCAAACACGGTAACTTCATTGATAAGGATGGTTTCTTTCAAAAAATATTAATATTCAATAAGCCATTTAACGAACTTTCGTTTCTATGCATCGTTATTAGAATTCAGTTGTTGTGATAATTGAGTTTTGTAAACATGATGACATAGATTTTAATACTTTGAAGAGAGTTTCATGAAATTGGTACTCATTGTTCGCAATCCAAAATTGATGGCCTGGAAATGTCACCAACACTCTCATGCACTGTTTCTGTATTGATAGTTGGATGGCTAGTGTTTTGACCAGTGTGTTTACCATTTCTAGTTTCCCGAAATATTTTACTTTCTGATATTGCTGTACGAAGTGTACTACAGTGAAAGTAGAATAATACCATAAAGCTTCAATAAAATACCCATGCACAATGAAGATTCTGTAATATTTTGGTCAGCATTTATCGCACTTATTTATTTGGTTTGATTTCTTTTTCGAAACCTATCAACTATGCATACTTCAAGAGCAGTAGAACGTTTCTAAACTTTTTTTATGTAATGCTTATTTGTAAAGCATAGAAAATTCACTATTTTTCTTTGTACAATTATTATATATCTAATAACTAAATACTGTTTCTACATTCTTTAAACATCAGATAATCAACAACGCTATTAATTTTAATGAGGCAGCATATTGGCAATTCAAGGCAATATATTTCCTCGTTAGAAATATAGAATATATGATATACCTTAACATAATATACAATTATGCCGAGAAATATATTTATGCAAACAAGTACTGTTAGTTTAGGCTGACAGAATGAAGGCTTTGCTTACTTCTATTTCCTCAAAGTTATCTCGGGGATGCCTTTTTTAAATTGGAAGGCACTAAAAAGTGTAATGTACTGTTTTTACAGTTTTATAAAATTTTGTGCATATCTAAGCATGTTGCTTCCGTAATCCATTTCCACATCCGAAAAAGCGAAGCTTATTTGAATTTTGAATCCTATTTCAAGACACAAGAATAAACTTTTACGTTGCATTTCATGTAAAAATTAAATTCTACCGTTTGATAACTGTACTATAAAGACTAGTTTTAAAACATTTACAAACTGCTCAAGTTAACAGATACCCGTAGTTTGGCCAAAAACAAAGAGGAGCTTTAACGACTTGCATATTTGTCAAAATTTGAATTTTTTAAATTATCATAGTACCTTCACATTCTGATACTACATTCAAGAATATAAAAAATGTTATATAT
>JAWQRO010000239.1:0-46903 GCA_033557835.1 Helochares maculicollis
ATTGGTGCAAATTACTTGGAACTATTTTTTTGTTATCAAAAATACATTTATTTCAACATAAAATTTTATTGATCATAATGATCATCACTGATTACGACGTTCTCCCATCTCTCAAGCATGAATTCCATCCAAAAGCAGGTATCGTGTTTAAGACGATCCCAGTTGCATGTTCCTCCCGTCAGAGAAACAAATAATCTGAAAAACCAATGTTCGGTGAATACGGAATTACTTATAGTTTTATAAATATATTTTTCTGACTTCTACGATATAAGGTCAAGCATTGTCATGCAAAAGAATATCTTTGCTATGTCTTTTTTCCTATACTGGTAGATTATTGAAATGAACGGCTGAAACGAATAAATTGTAGCCTGTACTGATATGCTCATAATGGATTTATCAGGTTGTAGCAGCTGATAACACACAACATCATTTTGGTCCCACCAGATATACAGCATAACCTCTAAACTAACAATATTTGGCTTTGAAGTTGAACGTAACGAGTTACCGGACATGACATAGTATTTTATTTTTCTTCGGCTTATCATAGAACATTCATTTCCGAATATTTGTTTGCCTTTCAATTAGCAATTTCATATCTCTCCGGTTTACTTTATGCGGAAACAAAGTCCCAAGCATTAGAACCATTCCTATGGAATTTATTTGTATTAAACCTGCTTGTAGGTTAATTGCAAATGTGTCAACAAAGTCCTTCGTTGAGCAATGTTATCAGTTCTTTATCTTTTTTTGGCAATCCAGAGCGACACTTGTTTTTAAAGCTAAAATCACAATTCTTGACAACTTGAAACTAATTTTTATGTGATTTTACAGTTGAAGTATTGTCATTATAAGCAAAACATGTTTTTTAAGAGACAAACCAATCGACTTTAGTACTTTTGAAGTTGCCTGATTGTGAGTCGCAGAACTTTGCTGGTACATACCGGAAAATTGATAAACGCTGAAACAGCGGTAGAAGACTGGGATGAATCCAGGTAGCACGTCACCAGTGTAGACAAAGGAAATGCCAAAAAAGGACGAAATTCAGATTAGAAACAAATTATTCGTTGCTCAATTGAAGACGTGGTAGAGCGTAGTTCGTAAGTTAGTTGTTAGTTTTTTACATTATTGTAACACGTCGCCTGAAAAGATCGTAGGATAAACATAGTGTCCACCTTCAGACGATACTAGTCAAAATTTCATGACACTCTTATGACTACAAATGATTTTATTGACGCTACTTTTGTGACGTTGAAAATAATTCTTTCAAACCAATTTCGTTTGTACATATTTGACGAGAAGAAGCATTATTTAAGCCAATTCTTGGTTTCATAAGTATAATTCGTACTCTGCTCTCTCATAATAAATGAAAGAAAAGTGATTTGCTGCCTTCAGAAGCCAAACCATAAACACGAAGTCCACAAAATCGTTTTGACAAACCATAAAATGAAGTAACAGACGATAATTAAAACGTTAGTAGTATTAAAGAAATAGTTTTCTATATTGTTTATGAAAATTTGTTCATGGAAAAGCTATTTTAAAAATAGGTGTCGCCTTTGCACACACTGGTTCAAAAATAACAACATGTGGATAACTCCAAGAGCTATTTAAAGCTGTTTTGGTGACAAGATAAAAATGCTTTTGACGTCAGTATGTAACAATAGACGAAACTTGGACCCATCACTTCATTTCTGAGTCAAATCAGCATCCACCCAGAGAACCTCGTCTAAAGTGGCCAAAGGCGCATCTGGGAGCTGCTAAAGCTATCGTGCACGTATTTTAGGCTGCATGTGGAGTTTTGTTTGTTAATTACTTTGAAGAAGGAAACGCCATTAACAGCGATCTGTACATGACCCATCTATAGCCTCAGAAGAGGAATATCTGCAAACACGGTTCCATATGTAAACAAAAAGTGTGCCCTAATCCCAAGATAATGCGCTTCCTCACAAGCCTTGACTACCATAGAACAAGCTACACTCTAAATTGTTCCCACGCTCGTCGAATTCGCCAGACTTAGCTCCCAATGGCTTTTTACTGTTCAAAGACTTCAAGACAATACCCTCCTGTACGAGATTTGGCTTGAATAAAAATATGATCGCTAAACTAAAGCTCGAGAACAAATATAAGTCATTCTATGAGAAAGGTACCAAAATCTTAGAAGTGCTTTGGAATGACTTTTCAGCCGATCTGTTACTCTTGGAGGGACCTGTAATAAAATGGTGTGCCTTATTTTCTAACAGTTATTTTTATATTTTATCTGCATGAAACCACCGAAATTAGCAGTCTTTATACAACAGACTAATAAAGGAACGTTTTTGTGAAAGAATTCGACTTCAAGATTTTGGCTGGACTTTGAGGACCTCTAAATCAAATTGGACCATTTAGGTCGCCAAGATACCAAAATTTCTTAAATATATTATTGTACAAAGCTCAAACTTCAAGCGTTGAAATTTGCTGTCGGATAATTTGAAAATATGCGCTAGTTTTGTGTGAAAAATTGATCTCTGAGACTATTTGAATTAACATCCTTATTTTTTAGTTAGTATGATTTCATTTTCATTATTTATTATCAAGAATAATGATTATTAAATAAACATTCAAGATTTTAACGGATTTTTCATGCATTATTAATACCAGTATTGATAGATATGTATTAAATTAACCACTCTGGAATTTTTATTTGCTTTCCAATTAATTTCACCAAATGGTATTGCGCATACAGGAACTACTTTAGTACCCGTTGAGTTTCACAAACCAATATTTGCAAATCAAACACCACATGCAAGTTTTACGATTTCGCAAGAAAGCAAGAGTTTTCTCGAGACGAAATGTAAAGATTGTTTCTAAAGCACAGATTTAATTCCATCGGAGTTATTTAACGCCAATTATTTTATGGTGTAAGGTCGGACTTTAAACAGTAGAGCGGAGTTAAAGTACACTTTCATTAGCATTTTGTAAGTAGTCTCGATTAGTAATGCATGTTATTTGCAGTGTGTAAAATAATAAATCTTGTCTTGGCTGCTTCCTTTACACGTCGAAAAAATAGAAAGTGAAGAATTTAATTTTGAAGTTGCATTCAAGGCAAAAGAACATGACTTCATTAGAGGCTTGTTGTAAAAATCGGTGGCTCGTTTAATTTGACGTGCTGGATGATTAATTATTGCGCGCTCCTTGAGTTATCCTTCTGAATATCCTGCAAATTTCTCGCTAATGCTTGTTAAACAAATTCTGTTCTCCTGCTCATTCAACACCTTTTGTTCCTCTGCACTGAGATGCCATTTTCGAAATTGAAATTCTATCGCGCAATTTTTTATTTCGTAGAGGAAGCGATTTGTCAAGTGGAGCTTTTGTGCAAAGCACAAAGCGAGCAAGATAATAATTTCGTACTTAATTGAAATCGCATCCACATGTCGTGTCTTTCTTGCCTTTACGTCCGTACTTAGAAAGTTCAGATCGTGATTGCAAATATACTTAAGATGAAAATTATGCATTCTATTTGGCAAGTGCAGAAAGTTGGCGTTTTATAGTGTTTTTTCCGTGAAAACTTCACCTAAAATGTACTTCCTTAAACCAAATGCCAAGGAGTTCATACGTTTGATTTATCGAAAGGTTAGGAGATGGAGACGTCGTGAACAATTAGAGGTATCAGGTTTCGAGATCTGGTTATGGGCTATTTTTTGGTATTTCGCATATTGGACTGCACGAGAAACGCTGGGTTTTTGTATTCCCGCGCTATTTAACACCTCGATACTAATAAATATCGTAGGATAACCATTGTTGTATAATTGTGGTCTAAGCTATGCCTGTTGTAAGGATGGAGCAATGCCATTCATATTAAAATTAAAGAGGTGATTAGGATCTGCGGTGGGATAGTTGCTTAATTGCATGGGATATCTTAATGCACGATTTTTACAGGCACGGACCAGAGGTCATTTCTTCATTATTCATTTGTTTATACATTTAGTACTTTTGCTGAAAGCAATTATTAAATTGGAGGACTATTTCCTACTAAACCTGCCCTATTAATGACTACAATTTGGTCTGTATAATCCCTAAATTAATGATCTCCTTCCGTATTAGCATTGCATTTTCTCGTAAATTACATTCACGAAACGCTCATAGAGAGCCATCAGGAGAGGCATGGGATCCCAGATGTTGATAGCGGGCAGAGTCGAGCGAATAATATGCGTACAAGACGTGACAAAGGCTAATTTGGAGACAAATTACAGTCCAGTACATGATTAGAAATCCAGTAGTATGCAATTTTCTGTTGATTACAATAATTTGGATCGACAAAGTACTCGTATGTCTTGCCGAAGTACTGATTACATGCATTTAACTGTTTCACACGATTATTAATAGCCGGCGATTGGCCGGCCGGTGCATTCTACAAACAGAACTATCTATGATTCTACAAAAGCAGCGATGATGAAGCTTGTAATCTAGGTACATGAAAGAGCGAATCTGTATAACAGAATAGGCCTTGTGACAGAGACATCCAGTTGCATTCATAGCTCTAGAAGATGGATGTGCAAGTATATTTATTACACTCTTGCAGCCAGCGAAAGTGTGAGAATTTGTATTTAATGTGCATAGAAAATGGAAAAACACCATCGAGGATGCATATCATTCTCGAATATAATGCCTGACAAAATGCTAGACTTGCAAGCGAGCCTATTCAAAGCCACAACCTTGAGTTACACAGGCAAGCTAATTATTTGCGTTCGAAATGGGTTTTTTTCCCTGAGAAGTTTTAATTATTTTAAACAATTTGTCAACGTAATTAGCGGTAATTTTATGGTTCTAAACGGAACACATCGTGAAGTGTCGAATTTTTTGCCTGCTTGCTGCTTGCATGTGCATATTTTTGAAGGATCAGAGGTAAAAGTTTCCTATTTTGTACATGCTTATTATGCTTACAAACAAAAACAATGTAATTAACCAAGTAGATATGAAATCAAGTGTTTAATTTTTTGTTAGGTTGACGTTATTTGAAATTCTTTGGTAATAGCATAAATGCCCAGGCATGTTCATTTTTATTCAAAGCATCTTCGAACTTGTTATGCTAACCTAAAATCAAGTTTTGTTTTAATTTTATACTTTATAGTTTTAAAATTTCCATCATCATTAATGGAAAATCTGCAGAATTGGTAGTGAATGTACCCCTAAATGGAATTTAAAATAAACTCGTCAAATAAATGATCGTATCTGTAAATAATAAAAATATAAACATCCATTCTTTGAGGTGTAAAATAGTAGTACTAATATTGAAATAAAAAGTAAATCCTGAGCAGTCTTCTTGAAATTTCAGTTCACGAAAATGTAAAACGGGCAAGCGAAAAACGCTTAGAAAATACAGAGAACCACAAAAATTTCACAATCTAGTTATCGAAACATAGAGAGTTTTATTTTATAGCCAGAATAGTTTATCTTGGAATCCCTTACAAAGGATCTTCGGAAATAAACTATGGTCTAAATTAACCATAAATATCCAGAAAGACTAACAATCATAGTAAATGCTGAAAGATTCCTGAAAACTCTCTGAGGATATTAATGCTTGTACATTCTGAAAAATCTACCACTTTGTTTTATATATTTTGTATCACATTCAATTGCAAAGTAATAATAAATATCTATTTCTACTTTCCCTAGTGTTGAAACTAAATCTTCATCTTAAAAGCTTGAGAGTTTATAATGTGTATCTTTGAAAACATTTCTGACTTTTTAATCTATTAAAAACTGGACCCGTAATTTTTAGATATGAAAAATTTTACATTTAGATTTATTCCTTGTCTTTCAATTTTAGATTTTTATAAATCCTAGACTTGTTGTTACCATAGCCCTATAAATGCAATAAAACCGATCTCAACAAGAAACTGATTTTTGGCACGTCATTTTCGCTTGAAATCATCGTTTTAATCTTGAGACTTAGATAATTGCAGTCTGAACCCTTAAGTAAACACATAAACAACTTCGCTTAATTTTAGAAATTCTGAATTTTTTAATCCTGAAACCATGACTTCTTCATTTTTCATATTATAAGTTTAGATTAGTGTTTGTATACTATACATATACGTAAACTGAGATGTTAGGAATGGAGCTTTAGACTAAAAGTGTTTGAACATTCAAGTAAGTATTGTAACACAAAATTTCATATTATCTAGATGGCTGATTACATTGCTTTTGGGTCAAAGCGAATAAACATCTAATCAGTATTTACAAAAGAAGCAAGCTTCTGAACCAAATCAGCGAGCAACAAACACATAAAATTGGACGCTTCAAGATGATTTTCTAATAAAAACTCTAGTTTTTCTGGGGCAGGCAAGCAGCTTAAGTCACCCAAAAAATACTTTTATTTGGCTTTCAGTTTATATACAACATAATTTTAAAATAACGTGTAACCCATCTAATTTAGTTTATGAAACCAACCAATCAGATACATTTGTCGTAAAATTCGGAAAGAAAAAGTTGAGATAAAGTGTAATTTTTCTCGACAGCGTGTTTCAAATGAGGCAAATATTTAAATTTTATTCCTACAATCATAATAACAAACTCCCTGTCGATAAGCAGCGGCTAAGAATCTTTTATGGCCCGGCTGGTGCGGTTGTAAAAATGTAACGCGTGGCCATAAAAACGTCCATAGTCCCGATTTTTATATTCATAGAAAGTGTAAGACAAAAAGTTAAAATTTAATCTCTTCTACAATTAATAAAGTTTATTAGCTCGTGCAGATACCCGGCATTCTTCCGCACGGCAGCACCCATCAACCGACGCCCTACAACACCATAAAACGAATACCAAGATTTTTTACAACCTCTTCGCCGTTGAACACACAAATCTCAGGATTTTGTAGCGCAACCAGAGGCTGTGCCAAGTCAACGTGTACAAAAAGATATCACAAGAAGCATAAAAATGGCAATTCACTACCACAGGTGGTTCTCTTTAATGGTCTCTTCGATGGTTACTCAACAACTGCGCGAGGTATCTCCATTTGCGATACACATAAATGCCCCACATACAAAACCTCATTTTGTAGTAAAAATGCAAAGGCAAGCAACTAGAAAGGATGAAAATCGCCACGGACATTTCGAAAGTGTACCTATTTCTTTTCTTGTCAACTATTTTACATCTGCGTCTGTGCCTGTTTTTGCCGATGGAGATGTCTCGAAATGGACTGAGCGGTTTCGTCGTAATTAAGTCGTCTCCGCGTCATTGTTTAGACGTACATTTATTCAAATAAACGTCCGAACGTGAAAGATTGCATAAAACGCTGCACCTAAACACGTTATTATTGAGAATTTGCCGTGGATGCCCTCTAGGCACAATGCTTCACTTGCATTGCTTTTCCGTTTCAGCCTGCCAATACAGTTAGAACGTGCACCGAGTCTTTACACTTTTTAAGTTGCCATTTTTTCTGACAATTTACCATCTTCGAATCCTGAAGACTTTAGCGAATCTTCCCTGCAAAATTTGTTCATGCATTTGCTATATTTTATAGCTTTGATTAAATACCCGCATAATCTCGGTGGTAAAATATTAAAAACATATCGAGTGTGTAGTGGAGAAAGCCTATGAAGAATAGCCGCGGCATAGCGCCGAGTTAACAGTAGGTTACTAAATTACATTGCGATTTTTTAATGTAACCTGAAACACGGCCATTGTATAGAATAACATACTGCAATTTCATTTGCTGAAATTCCCCGGCATTCCGTTTTTGTTCCTTTGAATAGAATGTAAATTACCTTGCCTCCACAAAGACATATACTTCATTTGCATTTGCATTATGAAGATGATCGAATATCTACTTGAGTATATGCATTCTGAACGTACACATTATTTATTAAGCCTTTAAAGAAGACAATTAAAAGTCAGTCCTTACTTGATTTGCGGGAGAAATTTCCATTGGCTTGGGAAGGGCTTTTTGTGTTTGGAAGTTCTGAAAAACTCTATGATGGACGGTTGTGATTTGTTCTCGTTTCCAATGTAAGAACAGAAAGTTGCTGGAACTCTGCCTATTTTACCAATGTCAGTCTTAGTAAATCTACGACTTGCATCTGGAATTTTAATGTTAACTAACACCCAGCCAACTCCTGACGTAACACCTTACTATATAATATCTATACTTTGTAACAGCTATTGAATTACAATGCAAAAATATTACCGGCAATTATCGGCAGCAATTCCTCACCTTCTGTCATTTGCAAGTGAATAGAAATTCAAACCGCTTATATTGATGCATCGCCAACAATCGTTCACCAATAACTTGGCTGCTTATCCCAAATCAATCATCGCCCCAAGCTTCAAAACGAACCATTCCAAAAGCATCCTAGAAGTCCAACATCAATTACGAAATTTCTGCAAGCAGCTTTCTATTTGATCTAAAATATTAATCGTTCTTCATAAACATATTGCTGATCGATAATATTGACAACTAATAGAGTTTCGCAATTACGATAGCCATTTAGCTACGCCATCGCCACGCTACGCCATCGTATCGTCACGGTTAAATGTCATAACAAAACTAATATTATATGATATGAATCAGGTGAAATTACGTACGGCACCATTAGGGCGCTGCACGCCGAGAATCTAATGGATTTAGTGAAATTTTTATGAGTGATGATTGGCCAAGTGCTTTCATTGCGCTCAGAATCTAGAAAGGGGTCCACGTGTAAAATTTCCACTTTTATTAACAAATCCTTACTCTCCTGGCGTTAGTTATGATTATATCTCTACCGAGTCTTTGTAATCATACGAGGGATGTGCTTTATATATTGCATACAGACATAGAGGACGCCACTAATTACATTAAAAAAGTCCACTTGTGGTTAACTTAGATCCAAAGTTTCAGTGTGATGCTTACAAATGTTTACCTACAGCGAGCTATTAAACTTCACAAGCTATTTGGATTGTGGAATTAAATCTAGAACATTTTGAGTGGTACTTTTTTACAATTTTTGAAGAAAATTATCTCGGCAACAATGGCTTGCCGAGTTAGTTTCTGATTTTGGCAATAAAGCCTCAACACCAGTCAACAATTTTTCAGTAGCATGGCGAATTCAAACACTGAAGGACAAGTCTGAGCGACCATCGACAGACAGGTCTATCAAAAACCATAGTCACCCCGGAAAACATGGATGCTGCGCGTTACCTCATCATGGAAGATATATGTCATATATCATGAGATCTTGGTTTTATTGGGAATTTCGAAGCCCGTAATTTAAAATTGCTTGCTGAAGAATTTTGTATAATATAATTAGATGCTGGTTGGATACCACAACTCCTGAGCTCTAGAGCAATTCAACGCAAAAATCTTGAAATAGATGCACAGTTATCGTCAGGGGTGATGAATCGTGGATTTATTCATATGAGATGGCAAATCAACGCCAGTCGTCAGTTTGGGTGTTCCAAGAAAAAGAAAATCGTCAAAGTTATCAATTATCAAAGTTTGTCTAAAAATATGATCGCCGCATTTTTCTCAAAAACAGGTCATGCAGTAACAATTAATCTATAAAATCTGCTAATTGATATGGAATCATTTGTTTGTCACAAGTAAACGTTGAGTGTCGAATCGTTCTCCACCAAAACAATCCAACATACTATTATATTTTTAGAGTGACAAAGCGTGGAATTGTTAGACAATTCGCCATACAGTCCCGATCCAAGTCCCAATTTTTTCACTTTCCCAAACATCAAGAATGGCTTGCATGGTCATAAGTCACCAGAAGGGGGCGTTGACGCAAATTTAATTATCAAAGACAAACATCCTAGCAGGCAACTTGCATATTGGTTGTAGTTTATATGCTGAAGTAGTGCTTGTATCACGTTGAGGCTTGCCCTATTTCAAGTCCAGTAATACCAAAAAAAAACCTACGAAGATATGAAAAGGATACAAAAAATGCTCCAAAAAAACGCTACGTTAACAAATTTGTGAAAACAAGTGTTGACAAATAATTGATATAGCTCAAATACTTGCTACATGCGAAGCATCTACTTATGAGGAGTGTAAGAGAACGCTTTTAATATTCGAGTAAAGCGGGGCAAAGCATTTCTGGATATAAGAAACTGAAATTGAAGATCTTAAGTGCCGAGCGAAACGAGGCATAGCGGTATGTTTCCGGATCTAAGAAGGTTAAGTTGATGTTTTTAATGGCACAGCAAAACGAGGCACTGAACTAGGTTTCTGACTACAAGAAGTACCATTCCTAGATATTAGTTATCGAATAATAATACATAAAAGAATAACATATCCATTGAAACCGGTTAAGCTAATATACTGGAGAATATTGAGTACAGGCACTCGACATCTTTACACATGGTCTACTGGACGAAGCTTGGTCAATGGTAGGAAATGCAATTCCTCTATTTCCAGTCTTTTAGATACTCTAAACGTTTCCGTTACTTGATATGCAAATAATGCAACAATGGGCTGGTTGGCTTTCATACCAAAGCGAGTATGTTTTCTGCACATTGCAAACAGTGGAAAGGCGTAAACGGATCGGTTGTTCTAACGGTGAGTACTGTGGGCTATTGAATAGCAGAACTGGTACTTCGATGGCCTTTATAAATATGCAGATATAAATACTTCAGATATTAAACGGATGAAATGCAGTTGCAACGTAAAAAAGCGTTGTTAATTTATGCAACACACGTGGATAACTAATGTTGTTAATTGCAGGTTCTCGTTCCTCTTAGTGTCTACATACGTTCTATTTAAGTACTTGCTAGCAGACTTGCTCAATTACTGTACTATGTACTGACATTTATTTCGCCTTATAATACCCATTGATTATGCCGCTTATTAATTAATTTATTCCATGGAGGATCTTAATAGGAAAACTACTGGAGGTGCGTAGTTATTACGCGAGATGGGAGTGTTGTGATTACTGCCGCATGAGATCTGGCTGCTTCATGTAATCTGCTTGCTTCGTGTAATCTGGTTGCTTTATGTGATCTGGTGCTTTAAGTGATCTCTCTGCTTCTTGTGCGGTTTCGGCTTTGAAGAAGTTTCCCAGGAGAAAGAGGAGCTAAATGACTCTAATGGTAATCTTGCACAAAGGAAGAAGCTAATGGGTATGTGCCGAGTAGAGTTCCCACTGAAGAAGCAGAATATGCGGCGCGAAGGAACCATGATGGCTAAGAATCGCAATCTAGACGAGACAACTTTTTACCCGGCAGTTCCACAACCACGCGCAAACGATTAAGAGAACGTTCTGCCCTAATTGTTTTCGATTTAATTTGTTTAAGCGATGACCAGCAATACGTTGTAATTATATTATTATTGTTTATACGATGATCGTCAAAGAGATGCATAAAAAGTGCGGTGGTAAATTACGATGGCGACGCGACGGTGTTTATGTTTACTTCTTGCCATGGCAAGGAGCTACTGGAACGTGGAGGAGTACGATATTCAGTATGTCTAAAACTCGACTACCTAAGACAAATTTATAAAAGATATCAGCAAATTTACAACGTCGGCTTTAAAGATTTCATTACGCAAACAGAAAACATCGGAACCGAATTAGACATGTAAATTATATTTATTCTAATTATAAGTTGTAGCTAGAACCAACAATCTCAGAATTTTACATATATCACTCAGTACAAGCTTCGTTCAAAGCAATGCATTTGTCACTCGTTAGCGCAGCACAATAAACGTGGAGGAAATTATGTCTAAATTACCATAAAACACTATCACGAACTGGAGATTTAAAAATGTAAACAAGGTGCTAAGGTAGGAGCACTTTTAGTTCGACAAAAAAACAACACCATAAATCCTACGTTCTATTTCAAGCGGAGTGGTTTTGTGAAGTCGAGATGTAGATATACCAAGTGTGGTGTACCATTCATGCAGTAAACTACCAACTTCCTCCATTATTTCATCAACGAAAGCGTTCCAGTTTGCTTCTACGCGTAGAAGGAGGTGAAGAACGCAGGTGTTTTGGTTTTATCAGGTGTTAAATTAGCTTAGGCAGCCGCAATGTGCGTAGGTATTCTGCTAGTTATGCCATGTCCTCACAAAACGAGCTAAATACAGTCACTAAACGAGCGAAATAGAATCACTAAAAAAAATATATATATATAACTTTAACGTAACACAAGCATTCTAACGAGTTTTCTTGCTGAGAGCGTGTTTTCTTGATCCCTTCTCATTTCAGAATAATGAAGTATTTTCAACATTGGTCGAGATGTACAATTCTTAAACAATAAATCTCCATCAAGAGAGCGTTTATAGGTTTAGTAAAGCGTACACCCATTGATGGTCTTCTGAAAATGAAGGACTAGCTGGCTAAATTGAGAATGAGAATAAATCGCAGCACAAAACCTTCACTTCAAGAAGTGAATAGTGTTCACCGGAATTCATAAGTAGCATTGAAACCAAGTACAATACGGTAAAATACTTGGCCATTCATCTACACGTTAAACTGAACTGGGGGAAGTACATAATAAAAAAATATGGAGAGTCTCCACTAAACATTCCCCCAAAAATATAAAGTTACAAATCATAGCTTCAGTTGTCAAAGCATCTAGTTGGAAATTTTAAAGTTTCAAAAAGAATGTTTCCGCTACTCGAACAATCAGGATTTAATACAGATTCCTCGGTGAACAAGCCTTTAAACATATTTCTTAGCACGAATGCCAGAAACGATCACCGATCACTCTCAGAGAGGGGCTCAGATCTGAGGCTGAGGCTGTAAACGACAATTTTCCTTCTTTTTTCCTTCGGAATTAGACTGACAATGTATTGAGTTATAGTCACAGATGAATATATCCAGACCACGTGATCTCTGCAAACGCCGAAGCACATCCGATCTCTCTTGCCTTCAGAATTAGATTGACAATGTATTGAGTCATAGTCGCAAATGAATATTTCTCGATCTCTCTTCAACGGCCGAAACGGGGCGAAATACGTTCGACCTCTCTTAACTTCGGAATTAGACTGACAATGTATTGAGTCATAATCACAGATGAATATTTCCAGAACACGTGATCTCTTCAACGGTCGAGGTAGACCGAAGCACATCCGATCTCTTCAACTTCCGAAAGTAGGCTGCGAATAAGATGATACGCTAATGGAATTTTTAAGGACATCTGATTTCGATGTCGGACGCATCAGGCTAAGAATAAAACACATTTTTATGTTTCCATTGAAAAAAATACTGTGGCACATTGATACTAAATCGCTTGTGAACAAAAAATGAGATGCTTAAGTTGACGCCCTTAAGTGAAGAGCGAAGCCTAAATTGGCTGCGCCGAATGCGCAGCTGCCACTTTTTATAGATCTTAGAATATAACTTTTCCTTCTTAATTAATTATGTTCTTATACTGCGATTCGAATAGAATGTACGATTTAAAAGTATAAACAAAATCAAATTTCGTTGAGACAGTTTTTCAAACGATTTAAAAGTGCGAGTATTAATTTCTCTAATTATAGCTTTTTATAGAAGAGTCTTCAACTCAATCCGATTTTGTTTATTCTTATGAAACGTGAACAACATTAGAATCGCGACACAAAAATATGGTCAATCAAGAGTGTTAATCTAAGCTTCTAATATTCAAAAACTTTTCACTATTAAGAGCGTCAACCTCAATTTCTATCAACCAAAATATTTTGCTATTTAGAGCGTCAACTAAGATCTTTTTTATATAACATAATAGTTTCATTTGCTAATACGTAAAGCAATGCTGTTATCACTACAATTCTTTTAGATTCATTTAATAAAAGGTTCGTTGACATTTTAAACAACATGCTTTTGGATGTTAGAAGCTTAGGTTGACGCTCTTAATTGGAGAGCAAAGGTCGAATCGGCCAAACCGAAGGCGCAGCTTACACTTTTTATAGATCTTATAATATATCTTCTTTTTATTGATTAACCATATTTTTGTGTGTTTTGTGTGCTCACACGTTTTATAGATGTTCAAATTTCGCTTTTCATTCTCGATTAATTTTGTGTCACGATTCAATTGGTAGTTACAATTCAAAAGTATAAGCAAAATTAAATTTCGATGAGTACTATTCTACAACAATTTTTCAAACAATCTAAAAGTGAATTTCGCTAGTTAGAGTTCATTATAGAAAAGTCTTCAACTCAATCTGATTTTATTTATTTTTTTGAATCATAAACTACAATCGAATCTCGGCATAAACATATGATTGCACAAGACCTAACAAAGCTATCTTCTTACATCTGCAAAACGTCTAAGCTGCGCTTTCGACGCTGCCGATTCGAGCTTCGCTCTTCAATTAAGAGCGTTGATATAAGCTTCTAAGATATAAAATCATTCCGCTATTAAGAGCGTAAACTAAGACTTTTTATTACATACCATAATGGTAACATTTGTTAATATGTGAAGTAACGCTGTTGTCGATTCAGTTCTTCTAGGTTCATTTGATAGGTAGTTTACAGTTTTAGTAACGAAATGTCTTATGAATGTTTAATTTAGGTTGAAAGTCTTAATTGAGGGCGAAGCTTGAATTGCTTACGCCGAAGGCGCATCCTATGCCTGCTACAGATAGGGAATAATTTCATTTTTATGATAAATTTGTAATGTTAAAAGCGAGACGAATGAGTGTTAAAGGAAGGAGGCGATAGCCTTGTTTCACAAACAAACGACCAGATATGATCAAAATTAATTCAGGGGTACTCAAAATGTGAAGATCCATCAAAACCTTGAGGTCGAATTTTTTGATGATCGCAATACTTTCCGTTATATTTTGTATAATAATACGGGAATGTAAAAACCTAAACAGCTTTAGTTTAATCTGTCTCAAGATCTCCAAATCACAAGAAGTAATCTCGTCATGAAGTGATAATGAAAAACTGGAAACACATCAATCCACTACATCCACTAGTAACATAGTAATAAAACAACAGAAGATTTAAGAAAGATTGGCCAATTCACCTAAAGTAAGGTAGCAGAGGTTTCTCAATGGAGAAAGCAACTTTTAATGAAGAAGTCTACAAAATTCCCAATTCTAATTATTTTACCAAGTGTATAAAATATAACCGATGTCATAATAAATAAAACACATGTGGATAACGCCTACAAAACAGCAAACTTCTACTGCTGACAGGATTAAATTTTCATAAAAGAAATGCATTGTTAATTTTTACGGCTATGCAAGCTTATGTAATTTCAAGTTTGTCTAGTATGAGAATTTCAGAGAGACATTTTCGGTCATTCGATTCAATTGATTCAAATTTCCTAGCTGCCAATTCGTAATAGTCCTTAGAAGACAAAATAACAACTCTATAGTTTACTTGAAATCATTGAATACTTTTTATATTCACTTTTGTTTTTTCATCATCACAGGTCTACAATTATATACACGCAAATATACATAAATAAATATACATAGAACATGTAGTCGAGAAAGTTAAGATCGTTAAATCGATGATTTATTTTGGCAACATCTTCCCTAAATTATACTTTTTCTCTATGAAATGTAGTAGCTATGAATAAGTATGACCTCATTTAACGTTACTATAATATACTTAATCAAATTTGAAGGTTTGGGTCAATAAAATTGTTTTATTATATAGTACAAAAATTGTTTTGGAGCAGCAATGAAATCAAGCCAGCATAATGCGATCTTAGTTCGGCCTTTGTAGCAATTATATAAGAAAGTAAATAGAGATACTTTGGTGCAAATTTACAGAGCAAACATTGTTTCGAAACTAACAAAAAGGTACTAATCCAGTATGGTAAACAAAGGCTGTTGGTTGAAGCAAACGTAAAATGTACGTGCATAGTAGGTAGTTTGGCTTTGTAATCGAGAACGTCATGTCAGACGGCTTCAATGTTTTGCAGTGTTTGTTCTACTGGGCAAAGTTGTGCTTTGCTTGAAGTGGCCAGAGAGACATGTCCAGGATGATTAGAAGTAAAAATGCAAGAGTGTGCTTCAAGGTAGGATCAGAAAACTATAAAATGCGTTGATCAATGTCGAGTTGATTCAGGAAACATTATGAAAGCTGTTGATTCATATCGATTAATTTTAAGAGTGTGTTTCAGAATAAACCCATTGGTGTATTGGTGGTACATTTACCTCCTTCGGAGTATAACTAAGCAATATTCTCTAACAAAGTTGTATCCGTAATACTCAAAGTATGCGCATATCTAAAGTAAAAGATTACAATAATGTTACATCCTCATTCATGAATACAATATCTATAAAATTGAATATATTTATCACGCATAGTGGTCTGCTCACACCTCTAACAGTTACTAAGCTAAAAGCTTTTGCTTAGTCTGTCACGCATGGCGTAGCAAAAACACAGCCAGTGGATGGATCAAAAAACACCAGGTTCTATATGAATGCATGCTAGATCTGTAGGTTTACCTACAGTTTTATCGAGCAGGTTGTTCTTTACAATGACTGGCATTACCGCTGTTGTTATTCTTATTATTATTCCTGTAATCGCCATGCATCCATTACATTACGAGATCATATCGAAATATCTCGTAGGTGGAACAGGATTACCATCACGTGGGCTCAAAACATCATGATACTTGTACAGTTGCATTCTATTTTGTCCCACACCTAAAGGTCAATCATTACGAGCTGCTCGTTGATGTAGCGATTAATTTAGACATTAATTTTCCAGATGTGCCCAGATGCGGTCTGGCCCAAATCATGCCGAAATTGATAGAGAATCTGCATGAACGCTCATTTATTACCTAAGTAAGCATGACAAGCCGCGCCAGGCCAAAAATGGGCTTTGGGCATGAAGATCGAAATCGTGTGATCTACTTCCACTTATCCCATAACTCACATTTTCACACAAACCTATCAATTTTTCAACCATCCGCGACCGAATCGTGATGACGCCTTAGGACTTGAAGAAATCACTACGAAATTGGCTATGCATTGAAGTGCACAGGAAATTCAGTTCATAGTTGGTAATATACTTGGTTAGAGCTCGGATACGTGGTAAGAGCATGGCAGGTACTCCGCTCATTCCACGGCAATCTGGTATATCTCACGGGTGTTGCCATGTTCTTAATTCGTAGGTCAAGATATTGTTGAACCGGAACTTCATTATCGTGCCTCTTTTATTTCTATTACTTCTCTTTGCCGTTCTGCTCTGTGCGAGCAAGGTGAAGAGACTGTGAGTCATCCAAAGTTGGTGCGAACTCAAAAGGTGCACTGTCAGGTCCATTATTTATATTTAGGTTGAGGATGGCGCTTTGGAAGAGTGTCAAAAAATTATTTGTTGAGATTCGACAAGTTAAATGGTATCAGTCGTGTGTAAATCTAAAATAATTGTCAGATCAAATAGATTAATAATAATTAAAATGTTTTTGTGTTTCGCTTTCAACGACGATCATAGTTCGAAACTCACCTGCTTAGCGGAGGTGCGTTGCGCTGCAGTTCCGTCCTATTGTTCCTTTGATATTGCCATGGCCTTTCTCGGTCACGATTATGACACTCATTATAACCCACAAAAATTCAACCTTTATGTACTAACAATGTGGCTGGGTTGTAACAAGGATGTCTGTTGATATAATTTGCCATTTGTTTTGAAAAACTGCCGCTTGTGCGGGTACGACTTTCATTTGCGTGCGAATTATTGTGTTGTCAAGATCGTGGTTTTCCCATTTTTTCACTCTCGTGTATGCGAACTATACATACTTAGAATTATCTAGCGAGATTACCAATTGCAGCCTACTGTCCATTATAATAATGTTGACTATCGCTTATTTTTTACTATGGTACCCTCTTGAGAAATTCATGGGAGAAACAGAGATCTAAGTTTCGTAAATTGTGAACCTGTTTGCAAGTTTCAATAAATTAATAGCAACAAATACTAAATATTCTACATTTTCACCAACATTGATAAAAATTCAGAAACTAGCAGCAAGTGTACTTCAAAGTACTCAGAAGAAGTATGAATCATGCAAGTTATTTTTGGAAAGAGAAATGTCGCAACTAATAGATTCTTTAAGGTAAAATAGGAAAATATGTTAAGAATCCCTAATCATTAGTACTGAGATTTTACAAACATTTCTATTGAAGCCTTGAAATCGAAACATTAACGGAAAATTAATTCATGAAAGAATCAATCTTTATGTCCATAAAGCACTAAATCATCAACGCGTAGTTCAAAAGGCTGAACCAATGAGTATAAAATGCATTAACTTTGTTGTGTAGGTATCAAATAAGGAAGAAATTTAGAAACTTCCTTATAAAATTGTTACTATAATTGAATGTGTTTGTAACGACTCATATAAATTTTAAAATCGCTATAATATTCGTTAGAAATTAAGGGATGCATGTATAAAAGTACAAATCTTAGATTTTTTAGAAAATGATGGTATATTTTCAGCTTACTTGGAAACATCATCATCGTTGTTAATATGGTCTAGATTCATATCTTTCTCATAAAATTAAAAAATAATTATTTTTACAAAGTCTGCGAGCTGTTCGTCTAAAAATATACAGACAGAAATGTTGGTTCCCTATACAATTGCTGAAATTTGTTTCTATAGTTAAAATAACTGAAAAACTGAAAAATAACTGAATCCAGCATGGTTGAATGTCCAACTTACGCTTGGCTTGTTATTTTAAGATAAAATTTCTATTGAAAAACAGATTCCATCAATAGTTAAGGATAATTCTTTTAAGCAATTATGATGCCTTAAAACAACTGTATTAGATAACCCTTTCTGGGAAGCGTTAAATCATTTCTTTTATTTAAAGTAAAACCAAGATTTGTGACTTTGGCTAATTTTCTGATAAACCTTACATAAATCCAATCGTACTCGTAGAGTTTTATCTGTTAATTTTTGATAAAAGTATGCGATTTTATTTGAGTTTGATGAATTTCATCTGAAGCAGCAACGCATTCTAAGATTTCATAGATTTAAAAACGTTCACATGTAAAAATTGATGAGAAGTTTAAAATGTCATTTTGTTATAAAGAGATAGCGCATAAAATCTATTGCACTAACCTTTGGAACCCAAAGCGCAAGTTTTATGGTAAGACTGTCCACTACAAAGCGTCATATTCGTTTGGTTGTTTACGAGTTAGTAAAGTTCTTCTTTTTCGTGTTAAGCGTGTTGAATTTTGAGTCAAGTAAAGAGCATTTGAGGCATGTAATGATTTTCTTGTTCAATCAAAAAAAAGGAATCGGAAAGTCATCGAACTCTTGTACAGATTTACGGCGATCTTGCTCCCACTGCCAAGACTTGTGATCGCTAGTTTTAACGTTTCAAAAGTGGCGATTTCAATGTTATTGACAAAGAACGTGAAAGTTGACCAAAAAAGTTTGAAGACGACGAATTACAAACATTATTGGACGAAGACGATACTCAATCACAACAAATGATGGCGGAACAATTTAACGAATAGCCTGAGAGACATGTGGAAGATTCAAAAGGTTGGAAAATTGATTCCACACATGTACACTGAACGAACGACAAATGGAAACACGGAAATCTGAGTGCGAAATGCTGCATTTACGCCACAAAAGAATGAGTTTTTTTGCATTGGGTTGCAACTGACGATGGAAAATGGATATATTTTGAGAATTCTAATCATAGGAAATTGTGGTTAACGCCAGGACAACCATCAACATCGATTATAAAACCGGATGTAGGTGTGGTGGAATCAGAAGGGAATAGTGTACTACGAGCTTCGCAAGTCCGGCGAAATAGTTAATACCGTCCGCTACCAACAACAAACGTATTGATCGAAAAACACCCAGAATGAGCTCGAAGACACGGCAAAATTATTCTGCAGCATGACAACGCCCCTCCACATTCAGCTAAAGTGGTCAAGAAGAAACGATTTCTTCGGTTGGTTGGGAACCCCTTATCCACCCGCCGTATTCACTAGACCTGGCGCCTTCTGATTATCACTTCTTCTCAGCGATGGGACATGCAGTGACTGAGCAACACTTCAAGACTTTCGAGGATGTGCAAAAATGACTCGATGAATGGATATCAATGAAAGTTGAAGCCTTCTTTTAGAGTGGTATCCATAAATTGCCTAAGAGGTGGATAAAATGTGTAAAAAGCGAGGGCCAATACTTTTATTTAACATTTTTTACCATTATTCTTAAATAACTGCGTATTTTTCATGAAAAAAAACGACATTTTAAACTTGTGCACCCGGTATATACAAGACAGAATTTTTAAATATGATCCTTTAAGTAATCTAAATCTGTTGAAAGTGCTATTCTCAATAAATTATTCTCTTCCATACTAATTTAGTGAATTCCTCCCATTAAACCAAGTGTAAGTAAATATTAATGTTTTTTTATATACTGACGTAGTTTGTGGACATTAGGAATAAATATCCTGTTGGATATTGTTTCGATATTTTGTAATAATCTATAATAGTTTTTGTGATCCTGATACATCCATTTCTTTTGTAATAATCTATACTGAGCATGACCATGCACAGTTTCTGTTTGGTGATTTGGTCTTCTACCATCTTGCTTATTCGATTTTTAACGTCACTTCCATGAATTTGCGGAAATCTTGCGCATGTAGGATCTTCGAGTAACGTGTTGGCTGGTAAAGATAAAACAAATCGTAAGATGATGGTTTTATGTCG
Source organism: Helochares maculicollis (assembly GCA_033557835.1). NCBI lineage: Eukaryota > Metazoa > Arthropoda > Insecta > Coleoptera > Hydrophilidae > Helochares > Helochares maculicollis. Next base: position 20,559 of record JAWQRO010000239.1, read on the forward strand.
CCTACAGATTTTAAATAGTTTCGATCATTAATCTAATGATTGTTTCTATTTTCGTTTTCTGTTATCAGAACTAGAATGTTTGCCAGTATCATGGCGGCTGCAATTCGAAGGAACACGATCCACTGACCAGATGTAACGAACAGACAAAGTCATGATATAGTAGATAAAAATGCTTGTATCGCAGATCCTTCAATGAGTTCCTAAAGAGGGAGCCATACTAAAAAAATCACAAAATTCAGCACTATTGAGATGAACAGTAGGCTGCAATTAATAACCCGTCTGTGGGTTTATAACTCCACACCAAGTACACACACATCCATCTACTCATAAAACACAATAATACACAATCGCCTATTATATATTCAGCCTTCAAGTTTCATAGCTATCACTTGTTATCTACCCGACCAGAAAGTCGAGAATTCTAAATATGGATCTAAGAATTTATCACTTTTAATTTATTTAAGTCCATACTTACATACCCCTCGTGATCTTGTTGAGGTCATGGATGGTGTAGGCAAGGAAGGTCATACACAGGTGGGTTTCATCCTCATCCTGAGTACGAGGAACAAAAACCACCTTGCCTATTTATATGACAATTAATTTTGATTAATAACTCGCGATTTGTGATTTATTGCTTTGTTATCGAATGGCAAAAATTAACACAAAACGCCACGGATCTTCCGAAGCATCTCATTAATCTATTTGAAATTCAAATCATACCAGTCTGTCATTTAATTTAAAAATAAACCCTATTCTTACATTACATTATACACGAAGCTTAATCAAGGAAATCAAAGTCGAAATTTTGACGAACCTGATTATGTATTTAGATTCGGATGTCAGTCATTTTATAATAATAGAGGCTCGGTTATGTCGGCAAAATTTTCTTTAGTCTAGCATGGTCTTCCCATTTCTTATTTACTAGAAGTCCCAATTCAGCATAATTTTTAATCCAATAGCAGATCATGTTCAAACGACCGCCATAAACATGTGGTTTGCAGGTTGTATACGAATATTATTACACCCTGTTCGTCATATATTTATATTTCATATAATTAAATGTATAGTTGATACAAATGTATCTGGAGTGGATATAAAAATTCGTATGTGGAGAATGCAAAGAAGCAATGTGGGTAACCTGTGCAAACGACCTTTAAGGTGTGTTGCACTAGTATCAAGGTTGTCAACCTACATGGAATTATTGCAGAGACTAAGATACATTTCGCCATAATTGCCCAGCCCGTGATATACTTACACATAACAATAACAAAAATGTGGCGTACGCGAAAATTGGGGCCCGTTATATACAAACGGTTTAAGCACAATTTCAGCAAAATTTATAACACTTAACTCGTTTTTATTGTCTTAATTCTCACACGGGTCCCGCTCGACTATTCGAGTATAATAAGTCATTTACGAACTGGGCTGTGTTTCTGGCTTTTTAAAAGGTAATTGTTTTAGTTTTGTTTTGGGTCACACCTGCTGGAGAAACAACCGATTTTAGCAACGCATTTCAGAAGGTTTAATTGTTCATTAATTCCAACAATGCTGTCTCATGATTATTAAATTATTCATACTTTTATATGGCACACTGGTTGTAATAGAGAATTTATTTTGTTGTAAGATGAATGTTACTGCTACATTTATGTATGTGTGTAAATAAAAATATTGCAATATTTGTTTTTGTTATATTTCAATTTTGTTTTTGTTCCAGGATGATTACTTAAGCATGAACCCTGGGAGGTCAGAATGTGCCGTGATGCTGCGACGTTGTATAGCTATTGTAGTGAGGAAGGAAGGATGTCAAGGAAATCCAGGGGACTTCTGGATGTACGAGAGCGGATATCTCCTCTTTCAAGTAAGCCATTTTCCGCAACATTAAAGAGCTAGAGCTAAACACAAAAATTATACACATTTTCATCCAATCATATTACTTAGTTCTATTTTAGGTTTTTCATTATAAATTGGACATAGACACAAACAATGGTTTTATACTCCTACTGTTTTAATTTATATTTGAAATTTCGCAATTCGTATGCATTGTTGGTCAAAATTTATTACAGGCTAACATAAATAATTATTTTATTTAGTACAATTTTTAAATCCATTAAAAATCATAATAATAGTCATGATAAAAGTACTCATTTTCCATCCATTTCTTACACGATATTTTTATTTTTGAAAGCGCTATGCAATTTTAGCCATTATTTAAAAATTAAACAGGTATTGTTCAGTGAATCGTAAAATATTGCAAAGGAGACATGTAATACATGTAATTGTATTTTTGCAAGCATTTCAAAGCTCATTTTGGCAGAAAATTAATAAGGCTCTTAAAGCATTGCTTGGGTCGTCAAAACGACATGGAATTGAATCATTTCAATTCAAAGGTTGTTCTATTTAGAACATGGCACTTGCGAGACATTCTGAGGCTTGTTATCAATACGACTTTACCATACACGTAAAAAATAGTCATATTAAATTTATATTTTAATTAATTACGCAAATTTGTATTGACTATAAAATTATTTCATTTCATTTATCATACTTATTAAGATATCATTGATAAAATGCATACTGAGCGTATTCAACTATACAACGACGTTCAACATCTTAAGACATGTTTTTGAATACAATGCTGACATATTCAAGAGAAACTAAGCATGTTATTGCTCAACTCAACTCAATTCAATTGGTTAAAACTCTTAAAGTGTCGATTCTAGTCTTACTGATTTACTGTTCGTCTACTCAATTATTTACTGCGTTTCTATTTGCGTACTGAATTATTTACTGCATTTTATATCAGTGACGCTTAACTATTTATCAAAGTTACTTGCTTGTAACCATATTGAGCATCAAAAATCACATTTTCAACTTTGCAATTAGATTCTCCCAGTAAATGTTTTATTATTGATATTATTAATTTTATCAATCAAATATGAACAAATGAAAACTTCCTCTAAGGAGCTATTTTTCAGAATATACGATTTTACCTGGTGCGCAAGTTTAAAATGTTGTTTTTTCATGAAAAATACACAATTACTTAAGAACAATGATAAAAAAATCATTCAAAGTGTTGGCCCTCGCTTTTTACACACTTTATCCATCTTTCGCGCAATTTATGGATATCATTCCAAAAAAGAAAGTTTCAACTTTCATTGAAATCCATTTATCGAGCCATTTTGGCACATCCTCGAAAGTCTTGAAGTGCTGCTCAGCCAGTGCGTGTCCCATCAACGAGAAGAGATGATAACCAGAAGGCGCCAGATCTGGTGAATACGGTGGGTGGGGTAGGAGTTCCCAACCAAGCGAAGAAATCATTTATGTGACCACTTTGGCAGAATGTGCAGGAGCGTTGTCATCCTGCAGAATGACTTTGCCGTGTCTTCGAGCCCATTCTAGATGTTTTTTGATCAAAGCGTGGTTTAAATTGACCATTGTTGTCGGTAGTGGACGGTATTAACTATTTCGCCGGGTTTGAGAAGCTCGTAATACACTGCTTCCTTCTGATCACTCCAAACACACAGTATTGTCTTCCTCTCAAAACGATCCGGTTTTGTACTCGATGTTGATGGTTGTCCTGGCGTTAACCACAATTTTCTTTGTTTAGAATTCTCAAAATATATCCATTTTCCATCGTCAGTTGCAACCCGATGCAAAAAAATCTTTCTTTTATGTCGTAAATGCAGCATTTCGCACTCAGATTTCCGTGTTTCCATTTGTCGTTCGTTCAGCTTGTGTGGAACCCATTTTCCAACCTTTTGAATCTTCCCCATGGCTCTTAGGCGATCGCAAATGGCTTGCCGAGAGAAATTCAACTGCTCTGCCATTATTTGTTGTGTTTACTTATTGTCTCCGTCCAATAATGTTTGTAATTCGGCATCTTCGAACTTTTTTGGTCGATTTTCATGTTCTTTATCAATAACATTGAAATCGTCACTTTTGAAACGTTAAAACCAGCGTTCACTAGTCTTGACAATTGGAGCAAGATCGCCGTAAATCTCTGCAAGAATTCGATGACTTTCCGATGCCTTTATCTTTTTATTGAACAAAAAATCATTACATGCCGTAAATGTTCTTTATTTGGCTAAAAATTCGACATGTTTAACACGAAAAGTAAATATGCTACTAACTCATAAACAACTAAACGAATATAACGTTTTGTTGTGAGCAGTCCTACCAAAAGAATTGCGATTTGGGGTCCAACAGTTACTTCAATAGATTTCATACGCTATCTCTTGACAACAAAACGACATTTTTAACTTTCTCAGCTGGTATATTCTCAATTGTAGTTCTTGTCAGAATTGGTTTCAGTCTTGCGGTTATATATTATATATACTCCCATTCCATCCTTTATTTCCTGAACAATTTTTTATTTCCAACAGGTCCACCATTGGTAGAAATAAATCCAGCAACGTTTGTACTAAATTTTGAGCGAAATCCAGCTTTTATTGTAGAAGTATAACTGCTTGCTTAACTAGACATTGATTTTGATAACGTTTGTTAACTTGTACTTTTGATTTTTAAGATGTAGTTCCTTATTACTTGCAGCTCTGGAAATTATTTTCTCTTTCTGATAAGACTTCCACATTGGTATGAAATCTCTATTCCTGTAAAAATCTAAATATAACTCAAATAGAAATCTCGCTTAAGTTTATAAAACATTCCTGCTAGTACTGTCTCCCAATTTAAGTTAGCTGGTAAAACTGTGTTTTTGTTATCTAAATGTTTGATCTCTCTACAATTGCCTTCTTCACATCTCAATCTTAGTCTGCCAAGTGTAATTACGTTAAAATATCTGGGAATATCTTAATCCATTGCAATCTCAGATGGAGCTCCCACATAGACTGTATGAGAAAAAGATGCGCAAAATCATGCTTTTATTGTGTATGTTAACAATAAATGTCATACAGAGCAAACCACCGAATTTTTTTCAAAACCTACCAAATTCTTAGATCAATCCTGACAGATGGTAGCGAACGGATCTTAAAATTTTTCTTCAGCGCCTTAATATTGTCAGATATTAAACAGGATTCGATACAAACTTTATTACAACTTTGATAAACGCAACATTCACCAATTACAATAGCTTAAATAACATATATAAATTATTTTTGTTTTATTTATAATGAGTTGCAAACGACACACAAATACTCCTTGAATGTATTATCTTGCCAAAAACACTGCTAATATTACTTATGTACACATATTAAAACGATGAATTGGTGATTTCAGGGTTTACTTTCTGCCAATTCTGTATGTTGGTGGAACAGCGCACTAAATGGCGCAACAAAAACATTGGAGTACCGTGGCTACATTAGCCCTGGGGCAATCTTAGTTAACTCAGAACCATGCGCTTTAGAAATTCTTCGAGGAGCTTGGGCCAGAAGAGTCCTTCAACCTCCTGCCGGATACCAAATCGTATCACTTGGTAAGTTCGACATTTTTTTTTATATCAAAACATTCCCGAAAAGATGGAACTCCTACTAATGGGTCTAGAGACCTACTGAACAATGGTAAGCAATGCTGCTCTGCTCCAAATGCCTTAGGAATCATAAGATACCTAATTTCTGTAAGTATTTCAATTTGCCTCCAAGGAGTGCAATAATCTGCATATCATGGTGATGCGGCTTCGTATAGGATTGCTACAAAGCAATCATATACAATCGCCTATGAATGGTAAAAATAGTCGAGTACTTCCAGTTCTCACACGAAGCGAAGAAATTTAAAAGCCAATAAATTCAGTTCACATGGTTTAGAAAGTGAAATCGGACAAAGCTAAATATACCTAAGATACACAACAATTGTTACATAGAGTAACAACAATACATAAAAAATGAAAAATTATTGCTGCTTAAATAAACTTGTGTTTTAATTTAGCCTGCCTTAGTTCCACACTGTTTACCACACTTATTAGATTTTATCAGCTTATGTTCATTTCTGTGCAGACAATGACATAACACTGTCTTTTATGTAACGTTCATTTGTTTTTCCTGCTGAGGATGGAATTTATCATCTTCTGTAACACTGAGTCTTATTTCACATGTAACATGAAAGTTTGACTCTACTATATTTTTTAATATTTTATTAGCTAATAAACACCATAAGAGTTAAAAACATGCTATACGATTGAGTTAGCACTGTATGTAGTGCTACAACATGTATTTATTACCTATTATCTGAAATTATCTAATATTTTAGAGGATATTGAAGATTGTACAGTTACAAGTGTGATGCAAACACAGTGGACTCCCTTGCCGGAAGCTGTGTGTGCCGTCATTCTACGTTTGTCTAGTCAAGGAAAGCCTGCAGGAATTGAAACGATTCGAGAAGCCCTCACGCTCACCTTTCCACATGTTTCACCTCCAAGTGAACGAGTTCTATACGACACTCTAGTTCAGTTGAAGACCGAAAGGAAACTTTACCATACTTCCAGAGGATACTTCATTGTAACACCAGAGTAAGTACTGTAGCTTTGTGATGTGTACCTATATGCTATACATAAAGGACGTTTGATGTTAATTTTCGTTACCTAAGACGCAGAAGATCCAGGAGTTATTCAAGAAGCAGAAGTAGACGTCCAGAAGATGGCAACAAAGGAATGCTCATGTCTCAAGAAGAGGCACTCGTTTTGGCCCATGGAGAAATGGCAACGTTTAGGGATGGAGATGTTACCCATCAGTGCATTCAAACTAACTTGGCAGACGTTATATGCGGTGGTAAGTGCATTAATACATAACATTTTTAAAGAGCTATACAATTTTGCTACAAATAATTTTTTCGTCTCTAATAATTTTCTCATCCTTAGGTAATCCCAGTGATAAAATATTGTACTCGAGGAATTTCAAAAGGAGATCAGCTTCGTTTCCCGCACCCAAGAGTCCTGACAGAAGAGGTTCCTTCAAATTGTGGAGCTCAACAAGAAGGCTTAGAAGATCTGCTTCTACAAGAACCTTAGCAAGGCACCACTACACGGATAGTAGTAGCAGCACAGAATACCCCAACAGTAGTGATTCCGCAAAAACACCAAGTACGGAACTAAATCTTCAGGATTTTTAAATCATTCTCAATTAACGCTTATTCAGTTAATAGAGGCCCAAACTAAATAGTAACAGTAGATTTTTTACAACCCTGATGAACCACAGGTCTTCCTGTGATAAATCTCACCATATATAAAATTCGGAAAATGTTAAAATCAAAATGTTGATATGACATAGATTATTTATAACCAATTATTGAAAGTGTATCGCCCAGAGATGGCTTAAAACATAACTTGGTATCCTAAAAGATTTTCTTCATATTACAATTTTAACATTTAGCTTAATATATTTTTATGTATACTATTTAAATTATTAGATAAGATTGAGGACATCAATGTTTATATTTTTCAGAAAAACAGTCTCTTCTATCCAGACTATTCAGGCGATCAAGGCGCTCGCAGTGTCAAATAAGCACATTCAGCGCCCAATTTCCACCAACAGAATGGTTTAACTCAAAAGCAATACATCTCCACAACGTAGGCACACAAACCACTTCAGCAGAAGAGGTACTTTTAATGTTTCTGATAATTATAAGTCAAACGTCATTATCTTTAACCCGTTCTATCGAAAACGTAGTTGTTCGTTTCGAGGATATAGAACCAAAAACTGAAACTTTTAAAACTCAGTATTTTAAGATTAAGAATTATTATTGGATAATACAAAGCAATGTATGATGCAGAAATGAAATATTGTCATGTTTTAGATCTCCTTCTACATTTTAATTTAAAATGAAAATTTTTTAAAATTTACTATATCCAACGTGAAAATTACTGCAATTGCTATAATTATATGTTTTCTTTTAATCTAAATTAAAGTCCATATGCAATATTTTCTAAGCAAACATAAAAATGTAACTTCAAAACATTACCTTCAGAGTATTTGTAAATATGAAAAAAAATGATCGTTGAAGGACAAAAAACAAAAATATAATAATTCAGATGAACTTGCATTGTACATAAGTTTGTTTAATGCAATTTATGCCAGTGATTTTATGCTATACATGTATGTGTATGACAATTTCGCTTCGAGACACTCCTGATTTGTTTTATTTTTTCAATACTTACTCTTTATTATGTAAACGTGTAGTAAGAAGGAAATTTAAAAATAATCAACACCTCCACACAACATTTTTTGCATGTTTAAACAAAATTAGCACTAAAATCCATGATAATTGCAGGATAATGATTCTTTTCCATCATACTGCCTGATGGCCTCTGAGAGCGTCACATCCAAATCTGCGACACTCCCCAGAAGACACCGCAGGCAACTCTCTAACGACTCCACGCCCTACGTAACTTCCTACACAGAATCAAGGGAACATTCGCCTAGTCTGCGATACAGAACGTCCTCCCAACCATTTGGCTCATTACCTAGAAGCATACGGAACCAGATGACCCCAAACAAGAGCTATGATAGCTCAAGAAAAACCAGCCGCTCCAGCTTATCCCCTAAAATTAATGTACAAACAGAAAACCAACCGTACGATGAAACAAAATTATCCCCTCAAATCAAAACTCTGCAACGTAACGAATCAAAAACATCCAGCAAGGAATCCCTGAAAAACATTTCGCTCATCAGTAGCGACGACAAATTCATAATCTCTGATTCAGACAAACAAGGGAAACAAAGCGGAGAAAGCCTTTCCAGTTCCCCGTACAAAACGTTATCAAGCTTGGATAACAGTGGCCCTTCAAGCTTAGAGTCTCACAAAAGCAGCAAAGCTGGCAGCTCAATCACTAGTGGCACATCCAGCTTGGAATCCCACAAAACCGTCATACAAAGGCCCATAACCATCGAGAACCGATCGTACAAGAAATCACCTAAGCGCAAGGAATCATTCAAAAGTAAAGCGCCCAGTCCCACCGCAACCCAAAAAGTCTTACCGAAAAGCAACTCCTTCACTTTGCAAGTAACTACTAATCAAGGAGGCATTCCGTCCATAAACAATGGAACCAGTCCCAGCAACACGAAAATCTACGTTCAGAATTCGCCCGTTTGCTCTGTAATAACGTTCGAGAATGGTCAAACTGCCGACAATAAATCAAATTTAGTCATAATAAACGGAAGCGAGCCGGTTATCGAAACGCCGAACCGGTACCAATCTGTAAATAACGAATTTAACGCCGCCAATTCTCAGAAGTACTCCAAGAATACCAATCATACTTCCCAGATGAAAGACAATACCGAGTTGAATAATTCCCAAAATAATACGGAAGTATCGGCGGAGACCAAATCTGAAACGATGAACAACAGCCGAAAGCTCTCCTTGCAAATGCCCTCTGCAAAAGAAGGATTAAGTTACCAAAATTTTCTAAAAAATGTTTCTACTTCTTGCAATCAATTCAAATCTAACTCTACTCCCGACACGGTTGTGCCCAACAATATATGTGATTTTAAGAGGAATTCTTTTTGCAGCAACCCACCGAGTCCCATTAAGAATTATGATGATATTTCCGATACTTTCAGCAGCAAGCTGTCGCTTGATAAATCCTTTGAGCAGATGGATAAAAATATCTTGAGCTCTGATCCGAATATAAGTTGCAAGGACGATTTGAAAGACAACTTGAGTAACAGTAAGCGAGCAATTAGGGACCAGCAATTCCCCAGTTTGAGCGATCTGAGTTTCAATTTTACCAGTTTGGCCGCACAGAAGATTTTGAATGGGGTTAGCATAAATAGCATCGACACTTTGGTCGAATTGAATATGGCTGCAACTGGAGAGCGCAAGAATAATTGTGATGTTGTTCACACCGACTTTGGTTTAGTATAGGAGCTCTATTATCGTTTCAGTTTGTTTTTTAATTTCTTGTGCTGACTTTTATCTGTTAAAAATCGAGCATTAAGATGTTATTTGTTAAGGCAACGAATTACTTATACATAACCTTTATACATACTACATATTATATTTTTACAATGTACGATGATTATATTTGTCAAGTGCATCTAATAAAATGTTTTTAAAATATTTTAATTTGCTGCTGATTTTTTAACGATTTTTATCTTCATTGTTGCTTTCTACGGCAAGTAGTTTAAAAGTCATAATTTTTGGCATTTGCTATTGCCATAGAGCCAAGGGCTATATTTTTCGCTTCACTATGATTGAGAATCTTGTCAACTTTAAAATATAGTTTAGCCAAAAAGAATCATTAGTTGTGTATATAATGGAATAACTATTTAATTAATAAGCTTGTTAGTTTATATCTGTAAATATCACCCAAGAAAGATTTCACCATCATTTGGTCTTAAGTGATGGTTTTACAGGATGGTAAACTAGCATTATTAAGGCTATAGTTGAGTTGGTCTACAAACGTTTTGTAATAGTTTTTATATCCAGAATTTATTTTGTGATGTGAACGTAACATTTATTTCTTTTAAACCTTGCTTTAGTTAAATTTTATTATGGACCGTCCCTTGTATTGCTTTTAACAGTAGCCCAATCTCTAAATATACATTTAGTTTTAACGCTTCATCTTTAGTTTCTATTAAATATACTCCAACATATTAGATCTTTCTTAGTAAATCATTTATCAATTAGCCAGGTAAAGGCCAAAATTCATATTTCAAGTATAGCCTATTTTTTTCATTTTAATTTTTATAAAATATGGCAGATAAATTTAAGTACAAAAACAATATGTTGACTGTTTGTGTATGTCTGCTTAACATTAGATGAAGAAAAAAGTTCTGAGCGTATTTTTTCTTTTTATTGCAACGATGTAATGATGAAATTAACAAAGATATAAAACATATCTGTGAAAAACTTGACCGGCTCATTTTAACAAACATTTTTTGAGATCAAATATCTTCCATTAAAAAATTTTTATATATGCTTAAAAAGGTGAAAATCGCTTGGTGTCACATTTGGGCTATACGACGGGTGCGATATAGCCTCTTATCAGAGCTCTTGGATGTACTGACACCTCGCTAAAGATGTATATGGCATGGCGTTGCCTTGATGGAAAACACCCTTTCTACTAGCTAATTCGGGACAATTCTCTTTGCTCGCCTGCTTCAACCTAGTCAAATCAATTGTTTACAATATAGACCCGATGAAACGAGTTCATAATGAAAATTCCGTTCCAATCCCATTAAAAACATAGTAAAACCTTCTGTCGTTAACCCAAGCTTGGCGATCATTTGAGTCGCATCACCGTGCTTGAACCACGATCTTTTTTGCCTGTTATCATATCCGACCATTTTTCATTGCCATTAAATCGGCTTTAAAAACAGGTCAACTTTGTTACCCTTCAGCAATGAACCACAGATTTATGCAAATATTTTCAAATAGTTTTTCTGCCTAATCTCCAGTTCCAGGACAATGGAATAAGTGCTGCCATGCTGGCGTGGCTCGATGCCATTATTTGTGAAAGGATTCCAGTGAAATTAAACCACGATGTTAATAGCAAATTTATTTTCACAATTTTTCAACATAAAATATATAATTACAATATTATTAATGAGAAGGTACATACACAATAATTATATAATGAAAAAATTAAAGTTACTCTAGAGAGAACGTTTGTTTATTGATAAATGCGATATGGAAAACATCGCAGTTTTAAGGCATATACTATAAACCAAATTTATATGAAATTGATATCCAGTAAAAATAAAAATAAGTAGAACATTGAAATGCATCTTGACAATAACAACTGGCATTAACTAAAACATCAGTTAAGTAGTACATGTTTTTCATTTTCAATACAATTGTTTTTATAGTACAATTATTTTGATTTTGTTACAAATATTTTCTTTGTAATTTTTCCATGTTGCAATAATTTTGTTTGCAATACCTACAATATTTTTTTGTACGATAACTTGATTTGTATTACAATCATTTCAATTTGTGATATATTACATATTGTAACAAACATTCCTCTTTAATTTTACAACAACCAACAGATATTAAATTTACATTTTTGAGAAACTGAATTTAAATTCCTATAAATTGTTGGTATAAAAAACATAATTCATTGTTTAAAATGAGTGCTATAAGTAAAAAATGCCTTTGATGTGTTCCGCAGATAGGCACTAACACAATTGAAATGCTTTAAATTAACTACACGTAAATGGCCAAGCATTAAAAAAATAAGGAAAACTGAAGCATTATAACGTCGAAAACATAAAGCAAGATGATCCCGAATAATTTCAAGAATAATAATTTGAGATATAAATATTAATCTTAAACAACCGAATGATCTTGAAATAAATCTAAACTCAATAAAATAATGATTACATTTTAAACTAACATTAAATGGTGTCGACAAAATGAACAATAATGGCACATATTCTTGAGGCAATTTAAATTTCCAATAAGCACTTACAGTATGATTTTTATAATATTTTTTAAAGATAGCGTTATAATTTGGTACTAATGGAAATAAATAAATATACACTTGAGTCTAAATTCATAACTTGATGTAAAAAATACAATCCATAAAACAAAAGTACTTCCTAAAGATGAAAATTTAATTTTATGACATTCTCAGTCAATATACACATATTACATACTTCAATAAGGTAAAATAAAATTCATAACAGAATTATATAATTAAAATATGTACAATATTACAAAATCTGTTTATCATAACAGTTAACAAAGCCATCATGAAAGATTCAAGAATTAAATAATGAATGAAATCATTTTCCATACAATCAAATGAAATTAATTTGGGCTCTTACATTTTGGTTCCTAATGGTTACAAAATTATAAAATTAAAATAATATTTTTTAAGGCTGTAATCTTAGTTAAAGTGCCGCAAGCACTTAAAAAAAGTACAAAAACGAAACGTAAATTACGAGCTTCTTTCATGGCATATGTAAAAATGAGACTAACTCAAAATTCTAAGTTGCCCTGTATTGGTGGCATATACAAGCCCATGCCCCGATATCGGCAGCCACCGAATGCAATTAACACTCATTGAACTAGTGTCCCTATTTTGTTCTAATTGTCGGATAGCAGATAAACGACCGTTAGATAAATCGGAGCGGCTGTCTAATGTGAAAATGCGAGCCATAGTCCATTTGTCATTTGGAATTATTGATATACGTCTAGTTGCTAAGCCAACCACTAAGTGTCGGCTTAATGGTGAGAGAGACACCGAAACGGCATTGTGTTCTAAGCTAGTTATATATAAACACTGGCCTAATGATTCCCACTGCAAGCTATAGACACCTAGAAAAATAGTTTTTTATAAATTAAGGCTTCTTGATTTGCCGTAATATAAAATTGAATTACACAATTCTTTTATGGAGATAAGAGCTCGGTAGATGAATATTACAATTTTGATGATGTTGTATATGTTTTGATATTACTTTCAGGCTCACAAAGCCAAAAATTAACACATGCCAGAGTCCTCCAAAGCAACATTTAAATTTATAAATAAGTCAGAAGTACCATATGCTAAATAAATGGGTTACACACAATTTTGTAATGGGAGAGAAGTACATTTTAATACTACTTTCATGCTAGTAGGTCAAAATTAATAAAGTAAGAGAAAGGCAATAAAGTAGTTTAGTCTAGTATGACAAAAAATAAATTTATTAAAATATTAGACGTTGACCAGGAGGATTCACTTGTATTGAAGAGGTGAACATATAGAAGCCATTTTCATTCTGATAAGGCCATAATTAAGACTGTGAGTTGTGAAAAAAACTATTATATGAAAACACAAATATATATTTATTAAATCTAAGGTTGAACTAGAGAATTGGAAGATTACTCTCAACTTTGTAGTGAAGAGACAAAGGTATAGTTAGAGTTAAAAGACTGGAAGGATGACAAAAGGATTGATGTTTGTTTCATGCTGATGGGTGAAATTTAAGGAAATCGGGTGCAGGTGACCAGTCAAAGGTGGCCCAATTATCAGTACAACTTTCATGCTGATATAAATGACAACATTAATACCAAAAATCATTTACTCACCTAATCTGTTTGTAATGTTTAAATAGCCACCGGAAGGAAGTAGGGTCACAAGCATTGTTCCATCACTTGCTACATCTACACTGGCATCATTATGAATCTTACACTCTCCAACGACTAAATTTTTAAGAGCTGTAAAGTAAATTGTTATATTGCAACAATGTTCAACAATTTAGTATTTGTTTCTTTGCTAATAAACTAAAATATTTAATGAAAACAATTAACATTAATACACCATTGCAAACATTGAAAACGGAAAGCTACTCACGATTACTAATATTTGGTACTTGGCTGGTCGAAAAGCGCCACATTTGAATTCTGTGATTAGGAGCAATTGTAGTGACTATATCTCCTTCCAATATCTGGTCCCTTGGCTGATCGTCCATGTCACTGTCAAACGGGTTATTTAAGAATCCACCATTGTACAACGGGTGAAGGAATCTGGGTCTAAAAAGTCCAGCATTATGATTCATACGTAAATCATGCAATCTCTCCGTAATCCTTAAATAAATCACACATATAACAGCAAACAAAAAGTCTTTACATTATAAATACCTTGATCTTTGCCTTGACCAGGAATAGGTGCTTTCGGTTACTGGCACGTCGTTAACCTGAACTAAAGGTACATCCCAAGATCGGTTCCTCATAGCGGAATCAGCCGCCGATTCCGACCCTAACAAATTAACGTTATTGGTCCTATACAGTCTTGTAGACGGTTCAGATGAGGAAGGTCCATCCTCAGAGTTATTTTCGCGAGCTCTATGTGATAAAGCGGATGATATATCGTGAACTGAGAAGCCAGGAGATTGGCCTCGAATTGCAGCGAAATCTAAGTTAGCTAGTCTCAACCTCTCTCGAATAGGCAGTGAAACTCTGTTTAAATTAATTGCCGTAAGGAGACCTCCTCTACGGCGGATATTCCTTAAACAGTCATGAATTTCTCGAATTAATTGAACTCGGCGAGCTCTATCACCACCTGCAGGAAGAAGAGCGTTTCTTCTAGCGGTGTAAGTTTGATCTAACGCGTGAGTTGCATGACGAACGGTCATTCGCATCAACCTAGAATTAGAAGATTGAGTTTTGCGACGCATATATTGCAAAGAATTTGCAAACCTTAAGCTTCTAGTCAATTGCCCTCCCCCCCGGTTCTGTAACATGTTGCTGCACATTTGATTAATTCTCGCCGATAGATTTTCTCTTTCGTTATCTAAATTCATTCCAGTTGGCGGTGGAATTGAGTCGACAATTTGCAGAAGCAGAATTTCAGATAATAGCAAAGACAGCTCGATTACTTCTAAAATATGAGACCGATGCGCTGCAGGCAGATTTTCGTTCCTGTGAGACTCAGTAAATCGCAGCAGACAATCAACGACACTAACCAATATTTGTCTAGCGGCATAACGTCCCCGCCCA
Organism: Helochares maculicollis; assembly: GCA_033557835.1. NCBI lineage: Eukaryota > Metazoa > Arthropoda > Insecta > Coleoptera > Hydrophilidae > Helochares > Helochares maculicollis. The sequence continues at coordinate 35,928 of JAWQRO010000239.1, forward strand.
TCTCTAGTAACTGTGCTGCTTTCGTTGCGAAAATCCGACAGAACTTGATGATTGGCGTCATCAGAACCGAAAAGACGTTGACCACGTAGCCGGCAATTGTTTAATCTCAATGTCAACAAATATTCGCCCACGTCCGTTGTTGAGTTTGCATTGTTATTCCCTGGTTGAATGGATGTTCCCATTAACCGTGCATGTTCCAATAAATAATGCTCCAAGCGACGAAGGAGTATAGGCATGTTTGTATCCATGTTGATCGACATATTATCGTCATCACCATCGGATGAATTCCTATTGCCAATGCTATGACGAGTGCATTGCCTCCTCAGAATGTGTCGCCTGGTCAACCGTTCTCTAGAAGGCGGTCTACGTAGTACATTGCCAGGGGGTGTGCGACGTGCCCTCATTAAAAATATGCAGCGAGCATAGGGCCTGTTGCCGCGATTTGGTGGGCCTTGAGGAAGACCTGGTTGCATATAATCTGGCTCTTCTCGAGCTGCTGCACTTGCTGGCATGTCAGCAGTCATAATATCCGTGTGGTAGCCTGAGGCTGATGCTGAAACAGTTTTAATTATTGCACATAAGCTTCATCTATCTCTTAAAAACGATAAATATAAATTAAGTTATCATAAGAAATACTGCTTTCCCAAAATGACATTTTTAGAGATGGAATGTACTTAATGGTTCTAGTAAGTTTTTGATTATTCATCTATTCTAACAAAATTTGGTCAAGTTATCAAGGATGAAATTTGTAGTTACCTACATTGCCAACTTCAATAGATTATTTTATGCTCTAAAGCTTAAGATAACCAATAAATCTGACTAATTTCAGTGCTTATGAATGATAGTTGAAGATTGTTGGTTGTGAATAAACAATATTGACTCAGTTAAAATTTATCATATAATATCTTGTATATATGTCACAGATTGTATCCTTTGCAGGCCGAATGACTAGTACATATATGAAGCTGCGCATGTTTACTTTATAAGAACAGCTGCTCACAGTCAAATTAAAAATAACAAACTACCTGATTAGTTCATAAAAACATTATTGAGAGCTAATTTTTAATAAAAACTGTTGTCTCAAACTCTTCTAGATGTATAAATTGAGAATAACTATAGAATTGCCAGATAAACAGGTAAACGGACAATCAATTTATTGGATATAACAATTCTGAATGTACATCTTCAGAAACCAGATATATTACATGTTATCCTTAAATTATATTTGATGTGACAAGAAAATAATTAAAGTAATATAGATAATTTAATTTTCTTTCATGTACTTTTTGCTTTATAGTTCTAGTGTTCATTGAACGAGCGATATATTACTTCACTGCAAGAAACATATGAAAAGAAATTCCGTACCTCATATCAGTATTGTGAAAATGTTGGAAAAGTAGGTCCCACATAAATGAAAAATATTTGCAACCGAGAATGGAAGCATCATTCAAATTAGGGCAAAAGGCACAAAACACGAAAGACCCTTACTAAAGTTTTTGTAAAGCTACCATATATACAGCCTGTTTCAAAATTAAGTTACAAAACTTAAAGGTGTGTATATATATAAGAAATAATAAGCGATAGGTTTTTGTTTGCATTTTGGGACACAATTACTAACCGAGATATTAATTACATGTACATGTTTAGAACCACTGTTGTAATTCCCTATGAGATCGTCAGTCAAACATAGACGAATTTTTTCGGTATTTAAAAGAATCACCTTCTTGTTTACGCTTAAAGCATCTGGACTTGAAACTGATGAAATAATAATAAAAAAAAGCCCTAGTTGAAAAGAAATAAAGCCGAGCGAAAAAGTTAACAGCCCAATAAATTTCAACCGGAGAGGAAAAACAAGTGCGACATCTTTGGTCGGATTGCGTTCATTTCGATTTGTTTTTAATATATTATTAACTATTACAAAAGTTTGCTTAACTTTTCTTTATTTATTCAAAGAAAGGCATATTTACTAATATGCCAATCATCTGGACTTACTAAACACGAAACAAGAAACATTTTATTGTAAACAAGGTGATAAAAATGAACGTGGATGCCCATCAATAAACGAAAAGCGCAATAAATTTACAGCCACAGAAGCAAGAGAAGTGATACATGATTTTTTAGGTTTTTTATTTGATGCCAAATGTTAACTTCAACACCAGCTAATAAGATATTTACATACTTAGATATTTAACAATTTCTGCAATTTACGTATAATTAGTTTATGTGAAGTCCTTACGTTCCCAATGCATATTCTTTAATTCTTTTAACGTGTTATGAATGCAGCGCCTCACCATAGGATGGAATAAAGAAGGACTTGGGCGCCATCATTCGAGCTGACGACTTAACAGCATTTGACGGTTATCGATGCAAGGAGACTGTTGGAACAGTCTGTCGTTGCAATGACATGAATTTGTACTATTAATTGTGATAAAAATTAACTGTAGCCCATCGTATTTAAGTAACCATCAAATTTTAATGATAAAGAATGTCAACAATTTATTGTTTAGTATGATGTAACCACTCTTCGTGCGGCAGTAATTTGAAGCAATATTCTTTCGAGGTCATGTTCGATCTCCAGTTCAAACAACAGCGTGCTCGAATAAAATTTTACTTTAATGGTTACTTACGTTATTTTTTCTGTCGTTATGTTATCAGGAAGGTTTTGTGTTCGTAAAATAATTTTATCTCGTGATTATGAACAATCTAACACTTTCTTTTGATTGTGATGCCGACATTAAGGTGACGTTGATTTGCGTTGTATGATGTAATCGTCTTTCTTGCGGCGGAAGATAGTAATTCAAAGCGATATTTTTTCAAGGTCACATTCAGTTTTAAATGATTTGAAAAACACGGAGCTATAAAATTTTACTTTAATGGTTGTTTATGTTCTTTTTTGTTTCTCTTTGATAAGGACGGTTTTGCGTTCATGAAAAAATTTAATCTCGAGGTTTTGAAGGATCTAACAAAGTGTTTGATTATGGTGCCGATATTTTTAAAGTAATAACGATGCCGTTGTGCCTGCAAAATATTCTTTAACTGAGCATGGTCTATCGGCATCAATTCAATTATGCCAGGAGTCGCAAATTAGCCAACTTTTCAACATTTCATATTTATACCTAGACAATACAAGGCCGTGGTCACATTAGCATTATTAACATGTGGGTTAAGTATTGGAAATTAATTCTGCAACACTTTGCATATTGTAGTTTCCGAGATATATGATTTATGCAGCTATTGTAACGAAATCATAAGTCGTTATTTACTTCTGGGAAATGTACAGCCACTAAAAGTAGCCTGTTAGTCGAAACAGTTTTCAAACTATTTCAAGTATACTAGCCAAGCCAAATTGATTGAAGTAATTTATTACACACTTTAAAAACTAAATACAAAATTTCGACTAGATCTAAGCACTAATGAGCCTAAATTTTAACTGTAAAAGTTTCAGATTAATATTTACCATGTAAACAGTGGTTACAGGTACATCAGAAAGAAGTAGGACTAAACTGGTACACAAAAATAATGTTTAAACACTTACGTTCTCCACCATCGGGATTCCTAAACACAGGTTCAGGCTGGTAATGATGTTGCAATTCAGCAAACATATGTCGAATAACTTGAAGCTGTGCCACTTCCAACATAGCACTGTCTATCCGCTCGATACTCTCCACTTGTTGCCTCAACAATCTTGCTTGCCTTTGTATATGAGACACCGTCAAGTAAAGTGAAGCCATAAGGGGAGTAACACTGTGACCCCCACTTTGATTTGTTCTCATGGGATAAGAATGGTCAGCAGCTACAGGGTCATTCTGATCTGCGCTGTCGCCATCAGTGTTATCAGTCCTATTATTCTCTCTCACGTAAAAATTTCTATCATTAAATGAGAGTTGTGGACTCCGTTCTAACTCTGTTGGAGTGGTGGCTGGGGATTGGGGATTGTTTGGCTCTACATTGGATGTTATCTGTTCGATAGTTGTTCCTAAGTTACGAAGAATAGCATGGCTTTGATTCATGATGCTCTGTAACCGTTCAGAAAAACTGCTCAACATGTCAGAAGTTTCTCCTAACCTATTGCTTGCACGAATATTCCTAACATCATTCAAGCTGGATTCTAATTCCTGCACAATATTGGAATACATATTGCCAATTCCAATATTTTCTGGGTGAATAGAGAGAAAATCAGGTGGTGGATCAAAGGGATGGAATGAACTTTGTGGGGAATCAGGTTGAGCCGTACTGTCCCCTTCTGCATTCATCATTTCAGAATAATTGACGACTTCATCAATTGCAAATGGCGGAGTCAGGTTGGTTCTTGGTGGTGTAAAATACCTATTCCTAAAAATAAATCAGTTGTAATATTCAGAAATTACTTGGCACAAACCACCCAAGTAGTTGACAAAAATGACAAACAGCACATGTAGTAGATAAGAACTTGTATGTAAATCAATTTTAAATGGAAGCCATTGATAAAATTGTATTAGTTTAGTTAGTTATTGTGTTACATGTATCAAACAAACTCGATGTGCAGAGAATATTATTGTTTTAAATCTTTTACAGGATTTTGTTTCAAGATATACAATTTGAAAAATTATAGGTTTAAGAAAAAGAACAATTTCAAAAATACATACCTATGGCTCTCATTTAAATTGTTATGCCTTCGATATCTATGTGTCCTCGCAGTTGGTGGATTGGAAGAGTTGACTCGAGGAGGGCAAAAGGCTGACCGATGTGAAAAGAACCTGCGTCTTTGATGAGTAGCAGGGTAATTTGAGGTCGATCGGAAGCTGTTCCTGTTGTTCGAGTTGCAAGGCAAGTTAGTCCTGGCACAAGATGCTTCTTCAGAATTTGTGCTAGTGGTACGATTGGCTGAAGGAACATTTGAATAAGAATCACTTGTTCTAGCTGATGAAAAGAGCCTGAAAGGCCTACTAAAATCAGTTCTTGAACTTATAGGCAATGACTCAGATATTGTTTCTTGTTCTTCTTCGAGATGCGGTGCAGATGCCACTGGGTTGGTCAAAGTAGAACTAGGGAAATTCGACGGAAATTTAGAATTCTGCACTAACTTCTTTGTGCCATTAGCTCCCTCTTCATTTTGTTCATTATTAAACCCTTGATTATCGACTGGATGTTCGAGATTACTTGTGGTTGAAACCTCTGCCTCTGCAGCATTATTACTTCCTTCGTTACTAAGCTCGCCTACTGCAGTTTCAACCACCGTAGAAGATGCCTGTGTGGTAGTCTCCAAGTTAGCCCCACTACTTGAAGGCAAAGCATTGCTCTCAGGCTGCATTGGCATACTTGAGCTAGTCGATGGTTCCGCATTTGATGCTTGCCCAGTTTCATTAGCCCTTCTCTTCCTCATTTTCTCTTTCAAGCTCTTAATCATGTCGATATAGTCCAAACCAACTGGTCTTGCTCTCGCAGTGGTACCTTCATTTGCAGATCTTTGAATTTGAATCCTGGATAGCCCTAGATTATTTTGATTTTGCTGCTCCTCCACTGACTGAATTGTGCTTAAACTGTTTATTCGCTTTGAAGGAATCCCCGAACCAGAAGGTTCTCCAGATTCTTCACCCAAAGGCCTGTTAGAGAAAGGACGTTTTTCTCCTCGATTCCTATCACCTGCTGAAGAATCAACATGAACCGATGAGAGTAACGGATCTCTAGAATTTAATTGTAAAGGTGGTGGTCTATTCATGCGTTCGTTTAAAGGAGAAAAGTAAGGATGTGAACTATCGTTAAGAATTTCTTGTACTCGCCGTTCTGTTTCGGCTATTTTAGAGGATAAGTGAGGAGGGAGCCGCTCGAACGGTCTCTCTGTCGTGTGTGGTCGAGACACACCAAACCTTTCTCGAAAGGACCTCGTCCAGTCGGAAAATGAAGAGTTTGTGTAAGAGTTGAAAGGATCAGTATCGAGAATTGATGAATCTAAAAATTCATTGACATAATTGTTGCTACTTTGCTACAATAAAAATGGAAATCTACACTTACCAGTATCTAAATTGGCTGGGCTGGAATCTCCCCCGCTTCGAGCTCGTCTAAGTTCCCTAGTTGGCCGATCTGACCGTCTAGATCTGAAGTTTCTAACTTCATCTAGCAACCAGGACAGCCGAATTGTTCTGCTGGATCGCTCCAGTCTGTTAATAATTTCAGTTGTTGCACTAGGATCACTCTCGGTTCTCGGCGGTAGAAATTCCCTACCTGGGAAGTTGGGTGGCACCGACATGCCGCTGTCGATGGCAGTTCTAATAACCTGCATTTCTTCTTCGGTTGCAGGGGTAGTGCATGGTGAAGTAATATCAGATCTTTCTAATAAAGAGAACGTATGTTCCCTGGTCCCTTGGAACAAGGTTATAGTGGACAAAATTCGATAGCTAGGATTGCTCATACTGGAATCTTGATAAATGGTTTCTCTCCCATTATCAATATTAATTCCTCTAATGGGAACCCTTGCAATGCGATAGCGTGGATTTTCATTTTGCAGAGGTGTCAATGCAGATGGTCTACGGCTGATATCAGCCGGTCCTGGAGCAGTAACGGTATGCTCGAGAGTTCTAGGCGTTGTTGGTTGTTCCTGAGACTGAGATGTAGTTGCAGTTGTGGTTGAAGATGGAGCTTCAGGCATAGTTGAGTTACGATTTGAATCCTCTCTAACATCTGTGGTCTGCGTGCCTTGAATCAATGTGTTAGGCCTCCTTCTGAAGGTAGAAATTTCAATTCTTGGCATTATTCTAGATGGCGAGCCCTCATTTATTGACGAGACAGTTGCTGACAAAGCATTTGTTGCTGATAAAAGAGTTGTTGCGGAAGCATGTGTTGCTGTCACAGTTGTTTCAGCCGATCGATCTGCTGCTGATGAAGATGTTCCTAAAGAAGTTGAAGCAAACGTAGATAATGTTGGTGCAGCTGTTGCCGAATAACCAGCAGCTGAAGAAACTGTTGCTGAGGCTGCTAATGTAGAAGAATCTGCGGCCGAGGAGTTTGTTGGTGATGAATTTGATTCTGTAGAAGCATTTGATAATGCAGCTGTGACTGTGGAGGCATTTGCTGATGAAGCAGTAGCTGATGAAGTAGAGGCTGATGAAGAAGTAGTAGCTGAGGACGATGCAAGTCCTACTGTAGAGCTCATGGCACTTCTAGAGGTGGAAGGAGAGATTCGTGAAGGCCTCAAGTTGCTCCCACTTGCACTAGCTGCATCTTCCAAATCCATTGGGTCAGTTCCTTGGTCAACCTTGAATTGCAAAGTAACATAATGACTAATGACTAGTGATGCGAAATGGTTTTACTACGATAATTCTAAATGTACAAAAATCATGGGTTCGTCCAGGCGGACCAACCACATAAACAGCAAAACAAAACAGTCACAGAAGTATGGTTATGTTGTACATTTGGTGGGATTAGAAAGAAGTTGTGTACTATGAAGTTCTAAAACAAAAGTATTACTGCTGAATGCTTTTAGAGTGTAAACCTGGTTTAGCTGTGTTTTGTGGTAATTCATTCAAAGAAAGCCTTCGTTTTGCATTAATGTTGCTGGGTATAAACTTAAGATTATATGTTGCAGTGTTTACTGATTGATCTAGTAGACTACATTTAATTTTATATAAACAGCAAACCAAAGATGATTTTTCATCGATTTCAAAATAAATATTTGCAACTTACCATTGTTGGGGGCCGATATATTTGAAGATATCTATGCACCAATTGCTCATATTCATGAACGAGATTTCTATAACAAGCTGTAATTCGTCGTTCTCTCTCTGGCACACTCGAGAGCGTCTCTCGTGCATCTCGGTTAAAATTAGTAGGTGGGGGTTGCTAAAACATTGCAAATGATTAGAAATAAAACTGCTGCTTTGCCCGAGGTCACCATGTTCGGACCATTTAAAAAGTATAAGTGCAGCTGTAAGTTAGGCATGCTATTATTTAAGTCCTAAGATGCAAACATGGTACTTTGGGATGCATTACAAATTACAGAATATTTTACTAATAGACAGTGCACGCTCAACAATAAGGATGTTGAAGTCACTTTGACTTGATTTGATAACCGATTCGTTTATATTTTTCTGTTCAGTTAGTGAGTGGCTTTTAATGTCGATGAAGGATTCTTATTGTTGAAGATGCACTGCACTTACAGCTGGTACAGAAATAATCCTTGGAGTAATTACTCTTCGATTAAAATGCTGCGTAAATCGATTTGGGTCAGGAATTTGTCTGGTCACAGAAACAGAAGGTCTCACCCATCGTGAACGTTGATTATCATTGGAAATTCCTGTTATCAACTTATGTCCCAGTCTATCGAAAGCTACGTAGCGCACCTAAAAAAATAAAGTTGCCTTTGAGTAAACTGTTGACACTTAAAAAACTGACGTCTCTTAAAATAGCGTTAGAAATAAATTTAATATGAGTTGATAAGTTACCTTTTCTCGAATACTAGCTGTGGATATATGTAAAAATGGCTCGGGTTTACTCCAGTCCCAAAAATACAATTGATTATAGGTTGCTATAACTAGTACACGATCGTCTGGATGGAAAGCTATCGACGCAATTACTGTCTGACTTTCTGTTGTCCAAGACTCACTTCCTCCCTACAAATTAAATTTCAATTTATTTTGAAAGGCATTGGTTATTAGGGCAACGTACGCTAAGATCCCAAATTCGCACTTGGCCTCCTAAGCAACCAGACGCTACTATTTGATTAGAGGTTGGATGGAAAGCAATGCACCAAGGTGTGCGCGGATGGCCGGATAGAACTTTGATGTTGCGGCCAGTTTTAATATCAGTTATGTAAATGTTGTGGTTTCCATGGGTAGATGCTGCTTTGGTCCCATCTGGGCTGAATACCATTAAGAATGTTGATCTTGGTATGCCAGGCAGTTCGCAAGCCTTGAAAAGCAAAAACAAAACGTTCACCATTTATTCGATCAGTGGCCATTTTGTCAACTGATGCCAAAATTAAATTTAACTTTATGTTTCATGTAGGCAAATGCTTATTGAATTTTCTTATATTTCATGTTATTCTTTGTAGACCAACCGATATTCAAGTAGCAGTTACTATTAATTCATATAAGCCCAAGACAAATACTAAGAATAATATAAAATTCTATTTGGCACAAACATATTTGTTTTATATGGCATTCCAACGGCTTGATAATTAGACCTATTACATCGATAATAAGCCATATTATACTGATAATATGCCATATTATTAATCTAACTGATTACTACCTTATCAAAATACTGCGAAATGTAAGGAGTGTATGCTGAATAAGCTGTTTGTGGAACTTATTAGTAAGATTGATAACAGCTAAGAATTCAATACATTTAAATAAGTATACATTTTGTAGATGAAAATATGCTTTAAATAATATGCTTGAAGCAGACAAGTTATTTTGTTCTTGATTGTGATCCATTGCTTTCTTTTAATGCCATAATGGCCTCTTATTCAACAGAATTTCATCGCAGTATCTTAATCCTTAAAAGTTTTAGAGTTTAGTTTATCTACGAAGTGATTACATTTACATTCACCTTTAATTCTGTTGACTATTGTCAATGGCTTCGTATAGAAGGAATTTTTTAAGCTATTTTTTATTAGAAATAGCAGATCTGTTATTTCAATCTATAATCTTGAGAGCCAGTTCTGTTATTTTGCTGACTTAAAAGTGTCATTTGAATAATACTTGGCTTTGTTTACAGTTCGTAAATTGTGCCTCGTAAGAAATATAATTTGTTAATATCTTCGATACCTGGACAAGTTTGTTTTGGCTTCGGTGTTGTTATATTTTGTAAAGTGGGTTTACAAAAGACAGTGATATCACTTCTAAGAATTGTGATCACATATTTTCACTGCATTACTATATATAGTCTCGTTTCGCAGAATTTTTTTAATGGATGTTTGTTTATGAAATTCTTTGAACTTGTTAAGTTAGGATCTTAAATATAATAATTTACAATAAAAATATTTAAGAGATTCTAAAGATTTACAATAATCTTTTTGTGATTTTCACAATGATCAAATCTAGTATTAAAATTGTGTAACTTCGCTGTTGGTCCAAACAGATACATATTGGAGAAGCTTTTGTTATAATGTTCCACCACTATTATTTTTTTCCAAAGAAAGTATATAATTGGGGTAGTTGTTGCTGTTTAAAAGTAATAATGAACGACTAATTATCAATACATTTTCTTTATAATTAAGGTTGTGTTTATATAATAAAGCTACAGCCCAGATTGCTCCTTTGCGCCTGCGGAACATTTGCTGCTTTGAAATCACTAACTTCTTCATTTTATTATTACCAATTCTTCAAAAATACTTTCATTGCTAGATGGTTGTCCTAAATTATTCTGCTGAATGACAAAGTGTGCACTTTACCAATATTTCATTGTTCGATATCAGTTGAAAATTCGCCTACGTCTGTTTCTGAATATAAAATTTACAACAAACGTAATATTTGCACATCCTTTTGCATTAAGTAACCAGATTACTGGAAACACTTGTATTTGTATTTTCATATAAATAGTATTTAGTGAACTGAATTTATTATTATATCAGACGGTTTCGAAATTTAGACAAAAATATTCAGCTTCGTTTAAAATGAAAATGAATAGCTTAGCAGGACTACAAACAGTTTTATAAGTGGCAAGAAAAAATGAGACAACAGATTGTGTATAGATGCTTGCGTTATTTAGTTATGAGAATTTAATATTGTAATTAAAAAATTTGAAATTTTAAAATTTAGATGTATTTAAAAAAAACTAAAGAATTGGGCACAGCTATAAGATGCTCTATAAATTATACATTATTCCTACTTGCATTAGATATTAATTAATTATAAGAAAAATCTAATACTAGTGGTTGTAAAACTTGATTAAAACAAAACAAAAATTTGTGTAACTAAATTTAGATGAAGCAATTTAACATCTTTGTTGATTGTAAGTATATATATATATATATATATATATATATATATATATATATA